>KZ510028.1:3487-18055 GCA_002844005.1 Limosa lapponica baueri | reverse complement strand
TTCTAAAGGTCCTCAGGAGTTATTGCAGAGGACAAAAAGTAGAGAGATGAAATAGAGAAAATAGATATGGATAATAACTGTGCTTTTGAACAGGTTCAATTTTCTCCTGTGCTATAGACATGACAGAGTAATAGCAAGTGATAACTAAATTGGTATTTCAGTAATTGCAAAGCCTTGGTCCATGCCTTAGCATCCTGCTGCTGTCCTTGGGTTACTCTGATGAGAGGACGAAGTAGTCTTAAGTGAATATACTTGTCTAATGATCAAACCCATGATAAGAACATAAGTTTTTGTGGACATTGACAGGTTGCCTCATATGCTGTCCACTGCAACCAGCACAGGACAGCTTTAGCTTATTTAGTTTCATTTTTGGAGCTATCTTAAATTACACAACATGTCTTACTGTCTTCTCAGTATTGAAGTTAATGTCCAAAAATGTTTCAACCATTCATTGACCAGTTTTCTCTGATGGACATGTGTGTTTGGCTTACTATTAACAATGCCTCCAGGGATACCATACCATAGATTGGAATGTATTTTGGTAGAAAGGATAGTGAACTTAAATGCCGTGCCCAAGTTCACTTCCACTCCTTCAGCAAAGTTCCTGTGTGACCTTGAGTATATCACTTAAGGTTACATTCAGGAAAGTATTTCAGATGTGTAGCTCATATTGAAATCAATATGGATCAATTGTAGATATGAGGTCTAGTTCCTTCTTTGCTTCATTTCCGTGTATGTAAAATGGTGAGAATAGCAACCTCTACATCACAGAGCAAGAGGACAACATACATTAAATACTCAAAGGGGCTGAAATGCCACGATAATGGGAAGATACATAAGTACCAAGTTGCAAATGGTTCAGACTCAAATGCCAGCAGGAAGAACAACTTCAGCATTGGAAGTAAGTCATCAGGGTATCTGCAAAGGGAAAAAAAAAAAGTGCTTGAAAGAATCCCCTGAACAAATTAAATCTTGAGGCCTAAAGACAAAGGGAGAGAGAATTAATTTTTCTACAGATATGAAATGTTCTGAATCAGATAAGTCTTGTCATTAGAAAAGGCACTAAGCAGCAAATGTCTGGATAATACGGCCAGCTCAAAGCTTCTCTTAGAATCTCTAAATCCATAAAACTAATTGAAAGCAGCTGCAGTTTTATAGAAATAAAAGGCTCTCATATTAAAAAGCTGAGAGCTTATGAAATGAAAGAAAAAATAATAATAAAATTAAAGGGGGAGAGGAGGAGAGAGAGGAGTGGAAGTTAAAAACATAGGTTCCTAGGAAAGGATGATGCAAAAATCTCTTAGTTAATAAGTGAGAAGCCTTCAGAGACAAAATAACACACATTCAGTGCTCAGTAAAAAAGAATTTTTTTTTCTCAAAATATTTTTGTTTTTAAAGAGAGGTTTTAATGTAAAAATGCCATCTTGTAATAAAACTTTTTAGAGCATTGTGCCCTCTGAAATTCTGGGGGAGGCTCAGAGGGATTATCCCTTTTCTCATTTTTGCTTCAGTTTTCTGAAATGAAGCATTTTGACTTTCCACTTTGAAACACTATTCTTCCTCCTTTTTAAGTTACAAAAAAAGATAAATCTTTTTTTCTCCCTTTTACTTAAATGCATCAATGTATAGAAATAGCCAAGTATTTTTTGTGAGAAATTTTGCTGTTTCTTCTTTTTGTGGGATATGGAAACAAGGTTTCTGTCCAGCAGTAATTCCTCGTGTCTTATGCATCCTTGAGGTTCTGAGAAGAGAATGAAACTGGAGGTGGGGGAATAGTGCATACAAAAATAACTTTCATTTGTATGCAAATTTGCTTTCATTAGGTTTTTCAGTTCTTCTTTCTTAGATGTATTACAGTAGTGTTTGGAGGCCTGCTGTACAAACACATGAATTCTGCATTGCTAACATCCTTTTGTGCAAGAGCAAAGTAAGGCTGTTGAGCCACATCTGCATGATTTAAGCAAAGCTGCCACTGACACGCTAACTTGTTGTATGTTCGTTGGCTTTTGTAGAGCTGTTGGAGGAGATTCACCTTGCCCAACCTCCAATGTCTGAAAGCCGACTGTCCATGCCCAAGTGGGCTATCCTGGGCCCATTTTATAGCCAGGAAAGGGACAGGCACCTTCAGAGACGTAGTCCCCTGTGCCTGTTTCCGCTGTCTATAAAAGCCTAGCTTGACTAATTCGAATTTGAAGTCTCCTTGTCTTCAGCAGTCCAAGTGCAGACCATTGACTCCCAGTGTCTGCTTCCTAAACATGTTAAAGCCACTCTCACCAGCTGAACACTTTACTGCTGAAGGAGTGCGCCGTGGTGATGGTTTTTTGCCAACTATTCAGGAATATGTACATGTGAGCCAGATGAATTAAAGCAGTCTTGATGTGTGGCGCTTTAGATACATGGCATTTTCTCCTGTTTGCGTTGAGTTTTTTTCATTTTTAAGACATGGGAAGGAAGAAGAGGGAAGTTCATTAAACATTTTATTCTTAGGAATAATTACTTTTGCAAAGCATTTGAAGGGAAAATGAAGAATTATTTGATTCTGATAGAGGTAAAGGCAAGAGTTTTGCTTTGCTACTTCCTTTCCAGGTCTCTGCTTCGAAGGGTTTTGTCTTTACTATTTAGTATTTTCTCAGCAATGTACTACTGAAATAAACAGTCCAAGAGATTTCTTGGTTTTTTTCCTGAATCAGATCCATTACTGGTTGTTTGGTTGTTTGTTTTTTTTTCTGGTTTCAAATATTTTCTAATGCTATTCCACTGAAAGGCAGAATTTATTCAGAAGTGATATGAGACATCAGTGAATGCTTATTAAGCCAGCAGCCCTTAAGCAGAGAATATGGACTTCTAGTTAGAACAGACCTAAGTTCTCTTACTGGCTGTGTCACTGATTTGATACAAGATGATAGGGGAAATGGGTAACATCCTTCTCCCATCAGTCTTCTTACTTGAATAATAGCAATAAAAGCTCAGATATTACCACTGGTGATTTCATGTACCAGACTTATTGACATTAATGATGCCTTATATATGTTAGAAAATAATGATGATAATGCTTTGAGATCTCAGGCTGGATGCTAGATATCAGCAAAACAAAGTACTTCAAGTGTCAGCATCTTTTAAATTCCTGTACCGTTTTACTCTTGCCTTGTTCTGATGTGTCAGGCTGTGGAGCGATACCGTTTCCCAGCCCTTTTGCCTTGGCAGGAAGACACAAAGGCCAGGGGAAATTGTGAGATTTATTCTAATTTTCCTTAGAACCTCTCTCTTGGTACGCTGAAACTCCAAGAGGGCAAACGTTCCCATCCAGGAAGGCAAAGCTTGTCAGATGTTACCATGACAACCTGAGTGTAATTAAGGCCCGCTTCAGCTGCTAACAGCTGTGTGCATTTTATCTGTCTTGAAGATTTTATATATACTTACATTGATAAATATATATCTATATGCAAGCATACTGTGAGGATATCTGTATCTATCTAGCCGTACATAAACCCACACCTAAATTGCTGCCCCTGTGAACGTCCATATTAATTGAGTTGGAAATGGCAATTTGCAAAGCCCTTGCTGTTCTGAAGGATGCTGAAGCATCAAAGCTTCTCTACTGCCTTTCCTTTCACAACCACCCATTCTAATGAAGTGTGGAAAAAACCATCCATAGCCAGAAAAGGAACCCCTGCTCCAGGCTTAGTTTCCAGCATCTTTTCAGGTTACTGTTAGAGACTGTAATTTTCCTTCCTATTAAGGAGGAAATAGGAGCTGTTTCCTAGCATTAAATGTCTCTTGCAAATGCATCAAGTTCTGAAATAAGTCACTTAACCTTTAGGTAACTTTCTGTCTTCCTGCAGGCAGCCATCCTCACACATATGTTGCTCCTGGATTCAGAATAGTAAGCATATACTGTGGTGGGTCTTGACACAGTGCTCCTTGAAGTGTCACCTCTTCAGGCTGGATGTGGTCCTTCTGCATCCAAGAGCAAAGTCAGTGCTGCTCTGCCTGGAAAAGAACAAGGTTTCTCAGTGCAGTGGACAGGAGCACTCATAAATTGCTGCAAATGGTCAGCTCACTGGAAAGGGAATGGGTGACTGGATACTCAGACCACTGAAATATAGGTGCCCGTCTGAGGTTGATGTCCCTTCGTAGTCAATGGGACAAGGAGCCTTTTGAGATCTGTTCAGAGCAGATATGTTCACTGTTGGCTTTGAAGTCACTCTTTAGAGCTAACTGGATTTCTCTACCTATGCAGAGAAAGTTGCATTGGGTCTACTTGGGTGGTGTGAAGACCTTTTATTGTGTCCATGTGGAATTATCACTCAACAAAAAATACTTTGGTTTAGTTGGTTGTGCTGAAAGTAAACATGTTTGCTGCAAGTTTGACTTTTAAAGAATGTGGGGGTTTTTGAGATACTACACGCAACTTGTCTGAAGCTGTGAATATACTAGACTCCCACACAAGTTTTGCTACACATCATTTCTAGCAAAGGAGTTTAACTCTTTGTGGAGCCTGTAGTTATGCGGTGAATCATAATTAATATAGTTCTTGTCTAATATCTGTATAAAATGCCAGAGATGACACTAGTTTCGGGGGAACCAATGCTCAAGCCTCCCATTTGTGGAAAAAGAAAGATGAGGAGGAAAAACTGGATTGATCTTGGGAAATATGATTCACAAAGTAAATGCAGTGTAATGAAGGGAACAATGTTATTCAAAAGACACTAAGCTGTGGACATGTCTTCTAAGAGCTAGACTTTTTTTTTTTAATGGCCTCTAGGTTTGCACCTGCCATAAACCATACAAATATGGATGTCCAGAGAGTGTTTGGCTGGCCTTTGGGTTTTTTTATTTGAAATTATAATAATCTGTGCTGGTGAATACAGCTGTGTTCTCCTGTTCTTTCCCTTTGTGTGTGTAAAATTATAGGTGCCAGGGGACCCTGTGAACTTTCTGTTTTGGGAAGGAATCTCATTGTGATCTGCATTTTTGGGAATGCAAAATTTCCCCCGAGTAAGTGAATGGGGTTATGTCTCTGAATGCTTTTTGCCTGAGGGACAGGGTAGATGGAGGCTGCAGGCGGAGAAACCAGCAGTATGTGATTATGTCCATAAGGTCCCATTTCTAATGCATGGTTCTCAGAGGTCAGATAACTCCCTGCAGCTCTGTTTCTGACTGCTTGGCTGCCGAAAGGCATAGCTTATTATTTCAACCCTGCGTTCTCTACTGGTCTCCTTGGTCATAGTGTTTCTGTTTCCACTGTAGGTGATCATGTCAGGCAACCCCATTCTTTCTATAACAAAGTGTTTCAAGGTGATCATTAAGACTGCATAGAATAAATTAGGGACTTTGATTAAAAGATGCTTAATAGTCAACCGAGAACTTGTTTTGTCTGTGTGTATACATGTGTGTACACCCATGGGCATATGTAACTTGGTACGTGCTCAGGCTTGTATATGATACTGCAGGTATCCTGCACAGAACACTGATAGGAGTCTAGTTAAAGCTGCAAGGTAAATTTGGGAATGGTGTGCCACAAGTTAGCCTGAATCCAGAGAAACTAAAATCACCTGAATGCCATGCTGTACCTTCCTCAAAATGGTCTACAGGATTCCTCGGAGAAAAATATGTTCAGCATCTCATGGTATTTATGTGAAGGAAATGCTGTTCAGGGAGAGGGGTGAGATGAAGGTTTTGAAAAAAATAAATGGAATTTCCTGGAGTAATTTAAGAAATAAAAAAAAAAGAGAAGAATGGTGGCAAGATTGGGGTGACAGGGAGTAGGAAATCTTTGTGGAGGTTGGAGCTTGCTGTTAGAGGGATTTATGTTGTTTGTGTTTTAAGGAGCTCTGTAAAGGATTGAAACATACTCCCCACCCCTGCACGCCCCCCAAAGAAAGGCAAACAAAAAAACAAAAAAAAAATCCAAATACCAAACAAATACAGATTATGAAAACTATGTTCATTTTTGTTGAAATAATTTCAAACTCAAAATGTCAAAGAATAATTTTCAGGTCCAGCTCTTACACGTGAATATCCCCAATTCCTAATTTCAGGTTGGCATATGCTTTATCAGACTGGAAAATCCATCTCTGAATGGAAGCGGAGGAAATAATAAACTGGTAGTTGGGATTATATGATACCAAGATTAGCTTCCTACATAGCTGTGATGCCTCAAGTCGTTTACTTGGGACTGTGATATACCCAGGTATATCCAAGTTTATTTTGTCTTGATATATATATATGATGCACTTAAATCCCTCACTGATGGTTTTATATCTGCGTAGCCATTTTGTGAACTGTAAAGTGGAATACTCTCAGAGGGAAACTTCAGCACCACTACTTTTGTGTACAATTTTTGGTTTTGTGCTGCCCTTCTCCTACCCCACGAGAGGTGAAGCCATGAGGAAGGTTTTTGGCTGGCAGTTTGTGTGGGAAGCTGGAGGAAAGTGAGGATGGGATGTGCGAAGGATAGGAAGGTCAAATATTTAGAGAACTAGGTCACATTTTCGAAGCTCAACTCCTGGATAGCAATAACAAAGAAAAAACTCAATCCTTCAGAAACCAGGATGTGCCCTGAATAAGGAGGAGCCAGTAAGAAAATAAAAAACTTGCTCATCACACAGTCAAAGGATCTACTTGGGACTGGGAGATTCAGCAGTTTAAATGTGCCTTTGGACTGTAAATAGACCCCAAACCCTATCTACCAGTCAAACAGACTTCAGTCCTTCTTAACATAAGATTTGCTTTAATTATGAAACCATATTATCATTTATCATCGCACTCTAATCCCTAACCATACACCTCCTTGGCCTCTCTTACCCGGTAACTTTACTTAGCCGGTCTTTACTGATATAAATCTACATCTCCATATCAAAACATATTCATGAACCTCTGTTAAAAAAAAAAAAAAAAAGCAAACACCCCCGCCCCCCTCAAGTGCAAGCTTAAGCTCATAGCCCTGTGTCTGTGCTTTTAATGCTCAGCCTTACTTCTGCTGCTGCAGCTATAGCTTGCCAAAGGTGCCTCTGTCCCACAATAAGGGACAGTCTCCCTGCCAGTCTTGCACGCTAGTCCATAAATCTCTTTTTTCAGTGTGTAGGTATTTGGTGTCACAGTGCTTTACGCATCTCCTCAGTTGCTGCTGAAGCTGCCTGAGGTCTGCCGCGATGGATCAGGGTTTTGATGTTGGTTTGCCTGTCTGTACACTTCACTAATTAGAATAACAAAACTGGTAGCAAATCTTCAGGCATCAGCCATGCATTGCATCAATTAAAAACATCAAAAACAAAGTCTCTCCTGGTTCCTCTCCTTTCCACTTGATCTCTTACTCCATGGGATGGTGTAACTGTTTCCCTAAGTCCTTCTCCTAATTACTGCGTTCCTTCTTTTCTCTGTGAGCTTCCTTGCAGCCTCAATTCTCTCCTGACATTTTATTTGCTTGCCCTTTCTTTCACTGCTAGGGGACACCGCTACTCTAATAGGGGAAAACAAGCATTTGCTGAGCTTACGTACTCTGACAGAAATGTGAGCATATGATTTTTAACTAAATTTGTCTTCTTGTTTAATTTGATGCTGACTTTTTTTATTTTCTTTAAGGAACTGATTTTTGCAGCATTTCTTGCAAAGGATAGATAAGTATTGTTATCTTATTTGCATACGGGGTAATTGAGACAGATGATTTTGAGTTAGATGAGCTCATATGTTCTGTTGGATAAACCCTAAGCCACTGAGCAAGTAGGTTTACATCTTAGGTCATTGACCAAACATGATTGCATGGAATTTGGATAAAACCCCCTGAATATGAATTTTGAGAGCTTGGATGCAGTGTGCATCTAAACTCACTGCTCATGTTTAACGGATGCAGAAATATGAAATACTTGGAGGAAGACAGAGACACTGCCCTAAATTTCTTCTTAGGCAGTTCAGTATGTGCAAAACAGAAAGCAGAGGGAGACGTCTCACTCTAAAGATAATTCTGTGTGCAGGGTCTGAAAAATGAGATCATGATATAAAGAGGCTACTTCCATACTGATATAATTTCCTTATGCCCTTCTAATAAAATTGTTTATTTTCCTTAGATTAATGCAAAAAATAAAAAGAGTGTACTGAATATTTCAGATGATCCAAAATACACACCATGGCTATTTTGGTCTTGTCACCTCATTTTGTCCAGTTTGAATTATATTATGATGTTTGGTGGGAAAAAAACCAACAAATCTTCAGTGGGATTCAACACCCAGTATGCAGCCATGAATATAATCCCGCTGACACCCCGATATGTGATGACCCAAAATTCAGATTGTCAATATTTTGTCTTTTTTCCTCCTTATTTAATATCTCTTTCGTTTTTATTTTGTGTATGAGTTTATGCTTTCGCCAACAAAAACTGGGATGGAAAATCTCATGATAGAGGCCACTGCCTTCCCGCCATCATCTCCTTTTTGCTGACTCAGGCAGTTCAGAGAAGCGTCTCAAACACTGGGATGTTTCTGAACCTGAACTCCCAGCCTTTTGTGCTTCCCTTTTCAGTCTCCTTGCTCCGCTTTCACAATGTTTGTTTGTTTGGCATCACCTGAAAAACCTACTTCAGTGGGATTTCTTTTTAAATCTCCCTGTGCAATGATACCGATGCACCTATTTTCCTTTCCTCCTTCCTCTCCCTGCCTCTATTTGTGAATACTCAGAGCGGCTGTTGGGGGAGTGACTTGTACCAGGGCAAGCTGCATTTAATTCAAGTCACTCCTTACACCTACAGAGCTGCCTTCCCGCTGTTCAGCATATGTTATGCGTCCCCTCTCCGTGCCTGGTCCGTCCGCCTTTGCAATTTAATTCGAGTTGCGCAGCGTCATCCTTAGAGTCTCCAGTTTAGTCTCAAGTGTCAGCCAAGATGGCTGCTGTCATATTCACTTAAACATCCCATGTAGATGAGCCCTTCGTATGACAGGAGAAGGGATTTGGTGGGTCAAAATCAGCACAGGCCAGGAGACGCAGCGTTTCCTATTTCTAACTGAGCTATCCTGACATTTCTGACCGGGCTTCACACGCTGCAAAGGACTGACCACAACGTGCACTTTCATGATGAGTCTCTCTCTCTTTTTTGTGAATTATTTCTCTTCAAAGAAGTTGTGGGGTTTTGGTGTATTGACACATGGTACTTGCAGTCATCCCAAAGTAGAGCTTTGTCCTGAAAATTTTGGAGAATGCATTATTCAAAATATCTGGAAGCAAAGCAAAAGCGCCCCCCAAATTGCAGGCCCTATAAACAAAGCTGCAGGAACCAGAAAAGGCAAAATGTGAGCAGTGTTAGTGCAGCTGACAGTGTGTGGCAGGATGCCTGTCCTTGCGCTCCTTTGGTTAAATCAACCCAAACTTAATGTCTAGAAGGAGGAGAAAAGAGGCAGGGTGGGGATGGGGGGAAGATAAAGGATGAAGGTGGATGGGGAACAGGGGGAAAAGAAGAAAAAGAAAAATCAATCAAAGCTGAGTGAGATTTTGTTTGCCAAGTTTCCAGCTGCTGCTCAGAGTGAATTTTTATGGCCAAGTTATAAACCTTTGAAAATAGGAGTTTCTAATGGAAATGCTGACGGACCCTTTATATGGTGACATTAACACTGGCCGCTCTGCGATTGTCCTTGCTTGCTTTTATTTATTTATTTTCCTCTCTTTGTCCTTAAGGTCCGATCACACTTACTGTGATCCTGATGAGGAAGCAAAGGGAGATCTCTTTCTCAGCTGAAATGAAAGTGGTCTTATAGAGGAAAAAAAAGTCTTTCTTAACTGTTTATTGAGAGACTTGAATATATTCCTACAGGCTTTGGATTTTCTGGGGAATTTTAAATTTCCCTGTGTCTGAATGGTCTTAAAGTGAGTCTTAATCTGTATTACTGAAGGAGGCTGTCACCTCTGGGTTTCTGAAATCAGAGTGGTCAGGAGTATGACCTTGTCCATATTTGCTGCCACAAGCTCTTCCTTTGCATGTCTAGGTTGGGATGTGGAGAATCCAGTGACCTGCAGAAAACACAGTGAGCTTTGTGTAGAGCGAGTAAAAGGGTTAGCAGCACTGGGGGTGCTTGGGGACTGCCAAAGATGTGAAACTCCCCCGCAGGAAAGGGAGGAGGGGATGTGCAAGGAGCAAAATGAGAGTCAGTCTTGGCCCTCTCATTACCTCCTTCTGCCCCTTTGACTTGCTGGACAAAAAGAAGGATTTCTACATCACCTGAGATTTAGTTTGGCTTTATCATTCTTAGAGGAGTTTAGAATAAAAAAAATCTATAATTAGAGAGGAGAAAAAGTGTCTCTATTCTTGCCTTTTAAATCCTGATATTCACTTTTTCTCGGCCTTGCTGATTGCAAATTTACCTTGGCAAGTCCTATACAACAGTGTGTTAGAGGCTATGAGGAATTGGGTTATCACATTTGTGAGGAGAGGTTTCCTGAAAATTTATGCAGGTCTTATGCAGCTTCCTTGCATCCAAAGGTAATTCCCTGCTGTGGTGGATGGGACGTACACTGGTCCCAGAGTGAGAGAGACAAAAGTGTCAGGTGGAAGGGTGAGCATATGTAGCATCTCAAAGCATCCTCACTGAGAAAGGTTATGACACCTTCTCCTAAGGGATGATGGATACTTCTCTCCAGAGGAAAGGAAGGCAGTGTGTTTGCCTGGTGGGAATGGCCCTTCAAAATCTGTGTGTCTGAACTTCAGGGTCTGTGGCTTGACTGGAGCTCTATGCACCTGCGGAGCATTCGGCCATCACTGGATTTAATAGATCTCAGTCATGCCTCCCTGCACTCCCCAGAAGGTGGAAGTCAAATACATGCCGTATGCTTCAGTGCTCCTCAAACACATGTTTAGCATCTTAACTTTATTTCTTGGTTTCCATTTTGATGGTACACAAAGGGTTTGATGTTTTCATTGTTATACACAGTAGCTTAATTTTTTTCCTTGTAGCCTCTGGGCTGTTGCACCACTGTTACGAGATCCCTCCTAGGAGCAGCAGGGCAGAAATGTTCTTTGTTATGTGCTTGAATTTACTTTTTTTTTTTTTTCTTCCCCCTCTCTCTCCATTCCCTCCCCCATTTTCTTTTGCCTCTCTGGTTTTAATTAGCCTTGCTTTTCCAATTAGCATCCTGGTCTGCTGCAGTGAGGCCAAAGGAGGGAACCAGAAAGGCATGGCAAGAGCCCCCTTTTCTGAGAAAGACTCGTGGCTGAGGCTTGGAGACTGATTTTTCCCAAGGTGGAGCTGCATTGACTGATTCTTAATAAAAGAAAAATTTGGGGCCCAGCGGCACTGTGGGTTTGTAACGGGCATTGTTCCTTGAAAATATTAAGCTCAGTAGGAAGTACGTTCCCCCTTGGCCTCTTCTAGTCTCAGGTAGTGATATGGAAACTATCATCACATTTGGACCCCTTGCAACCTATCCCTAGGTGGTAATGCTTTATGAATAGCACTGAGCAAGCGAAAAGAAGAAAGCAAAAAAAAAAAAAAAAGAAGATTAAAAGCAAAACCTTTTGGCTTGTCCCTCAGCACAATCACCTTGGCTTTTTCAATAAGCTAAAAAAAATAATAATTTGGGGCTGAACAAATTCCTTAATTCAGACTTAAATATTTTTTATATTTTTTAAAGACATTTGCTAAAACCAGCAGGCTGCTGTTTAGTGCATCACATAACACGATACCTTAATCCTCTCTAGCCTGGCACTGGCTTTGGGTGAAGTGAGTCTGGATTCACCTCCCTGGTGGCCCCTCTCTTGCACATGCCCAGGAAATGGTGAGGCATGGGCATTGTTGCAGCGTGATCCTTTGGTCCCCTTACCCAGCAGGCTGCCGAAACCCCTGGCTCTACTGGTCCCCAATTCCCCTGCCACAATGAGCCACAGTAGGTCACAGCCAGGAGAAAGAGGCCCTGAATCAGGCAACAAGCCTGGAATGAAGAGTAGGAAAACACAGTGATGGTGACTTCTAGCAAGTGATCATCAGTCCAGTTTTCCTTTCTCTGTCCAGCCTACCCTCCCTGGCTGTAAAAGAACAGCTTTCTCAGGGAGAGGAAGAACTGAGGGCAGATCTCCACTCACAAAGTCTTTGATCTTAGTGCAAGTTAGCAGGAATCAAAGCTACGGGTGGTTGCTTTTCAGAAAACAATTGTGGGCAGAAATTGTATACATGTGCGTTTGTATTTAGACGGGGTATGTTTGCCTGTGCTTGCTACTTCCAGATCAATACCATCTTGAAAGACTATCCCTTTCTAGAGAATATTTTTGGTCAGATACAACCAGTACGTACTCATTGGTACCACCGTAGTGTTGAAAAATGGCTTTAATCAGGATAGAAGAATCTACCTAAATAAGAATAAATTAACATTGCAAAGAATATTTTTCCATTGGTGTTCCTGGGCAGTCTAAACTATCAGGGATTTAATTTTTTCTTTCTGTCCCTCTCCCTGACTCTGCTCATTTTGCTAGCTGTGATCATGCATCCTTAATTCCATTCAGATTCCTTTCCTCTGAGAAGATGAGACATTAAATAGCTTTACTGGAAATACAAAAAAATGTAGCCAATAGGTAAAGTACCTGGAGATTTAACACTTTACTGAAGAAATTAATAATTACAACAATATGAATCTCATTGCTTTGCCCAGCCCACCAAGAAATTAAGAAGTCTTTTCCCCTCTAGAGATAAAAATCTTATTTTGATCTGTCAGGAATATACTTTTGTTGCTCTTGCAGTATCATTTTCAATGCAGGGAGGGAAAAAAAGACCCTACTTAATGTAATGGATTTTGAATCTAAATCTTTGATCACATCATTCTCTGCTGGGATTTTTTTTTCTTCATGTTACTTCTAACAGTTTATTTTTCCCTCTTCCCACTAGGATGGAGTAGCTTTAGTCACGCTTCCAGAACATCTCTGTGTTAGACCCTGGATTCAGCCCTGGAAGGGTTATTATTAGTAGCAATGTTTCTCAGTGAACTTGCTTCCCAAGGTTGCTCTAGCCAAGATTGTTTAGAAAACTCCACTGGGATACTTGTAAGGGACACCTTGGGTCTAATGTACTAGCGTTTAATGGACAAATCTATTTAGGTCCCTGTGTTAATATAAAACTGTTTTGTTAGTTGTGAAGCAGGTACAAAGCACTACTAATAACAGCTGTGAAACAGAGCTAATTTGGGCATCAGTGGGCACCTGAATACTGGAAATTCAGGGCACTCCTAAAGCTTCTCTGTTCCTGATGAGTAAAACTGGATTGATGTACATTTCATTATTAGAACAGAAATGCCAGCTAACTATGGTTTGGTTTTGGTTTTTTTTTTCAGTTCTTTGAAAGCAAAAATTACACTTTGCTTGAAAGGAGAGCACAATTTGACAGCTAGGGAGAAGTATATTCCGTGCTTTTCCATGACTTATTTGAGAAGGCTGATTCCAGGCTGGTCTTGTAATTCAAAAAGATTTGGAGCTTGTGCTAATGTGATAATAGCAATATTGGTGCTATTAATTTTGTGTTTCACTCTGCTTGTCCTGCCATGTCCTGGTTGTAGGACTGTACAGACTCGGCTCCTGCTCTGTGGGGAGAAGGAGGTGCCAGTGAGATGCTCTCCCCAGCTCCTGGCGGTACTCGTTTTCCCTGGCAAAGTGCTGCAGTGAGCAGAGCTGCAACAGAAGTGGGGAGTTAATGGAGATTCCTGAGTCGAGAGAGGCATTTTGTACGTTCAGTGCTGCAGCTCCCAATGTGGGATGAAATCATCTCAAAGTGCAGCCAGGTCCCCAGCTTGCCTTGGTGTGACAGAGAGAAAGGAGGTTACAGAGAGCAAGGAGGAAGAGGAAAGAGACCCCAACCTGTGGCCCAGCCTCTTCATTCTGATCCCCAACCTCCTGACTTTGTTTCCATCTATCCTACTCCTTTTAAAATCACCTTTCCCAGAAACAGGTCACAAAGGTGCTTTCTGTGTCTGTATTTTTCTTCTGACATTGAATGGTGTAGCAGTTCCGGATTTCCTATTTGCAAGACTAAAGCTTCAAACCCCGTAGTTGGTTCTGGCTCAGGATCTGTCCCAAGCGTTGGTTTATATTCACTATGGGAGAGGAAGCAATGACTCTATTTGGAGAAAAAGTGAGGGAAAAAATGTTTAGGGCCTTTTTCTGAAAAAGAAATGTTTTAGGAGGGTAGCAAGTTTTGGAAGGTGTAGTGTTTTTCTCTGGGACAACTGGTTGCGGGAATGTTTTTGGGTTACAGGGAGCTAAGATGTTGATGGCAATAGGTGTTGGATAGCAATACAGCAAGAAACAACAAAAGGAGCAAAGTCAGTTGACCAGTGCATCTCCTGTTTCTGCACTGCTGTGCTTCTAAATGATGCATTGTTTTGGTTTTCTTTCTGGGTTCTGTGGTGGATAATACTTATTGGTTACAGGCTGCCCTGGTAACCTGTGCGCATCAGTGTAGCTCGCTCTTGCCATGACCCTGTGAATATCACTTTCAGTGGCACGGATCCATCCTGTTGCTTTTGCCTCTGCGGTGCCATGTAGGCTCTCCTGTAACTGACAGGTGCATTTCTCCAGGGACCTATTTGTCAACCTGGAATTCCCCT
>KZ510024.1:6839-33927 GCA_002844005.1 Limosa lapponica baueri | reverse complement strand
ACACCGGCACCGCGACGGCTGGGCCTCATCATGGCGGCTGGGAGGGGTGGCGCAATGCACGATGGGAGGAAGGTCAATGGCCAACTAGTGGGGGTGCGGCGCAAGGCACCATGGGGGGGGAGGTCGGCGGCCGCTACTTGTCTATGGGGGCGCGGCGCAAGGCACGCCGGGAGGAAGGTCGGAAGTGTCCCGCAGGCCGCGGTGTACGCCGGGAGCCGTAGTTCCGGCCTGAGCCCCTAATCCCTGCCCGGGCAGCAACGGCCGCCGCCAGCAGCGATTGTGCCGAGAGAAGAGAGAGCGAGGGAGGGAGCAAGCGAGCGGCGGCTGCCGGGCCAGGGCCGCCATGGCCGAGCCCCCGGCCTCTTCCAACTCCGGCGGCGGCGTGTCCCTGCCGCTCATTGAATCAGGTAAAACCGCCGGGGCGCGAGCGGCCGCGGGCCAGGGCGAGAGCTACCGCCGGTGCCGCCGCCGCTCCCTGCCGCCATCTTCCTGACCGCGGTGATGAATTACAGTCACCCCGGGGACTCCCCCCCCCCCCCCCGCCCCAGCCAGCCCCGGACTCATCCTTCTCCCCCCTCCCCCCGTCTCTCCCCGTGTCTCTTGCAGAGCTCTACTTCCTCATAGCTCGGTTCCTGACCACCGGGCCCTGCAGGAGGGCGCTGAAGGTGAGTACCTGGGCGCACCGGCTCGCACCCCTCGGCCATTCGCTGCCGCAAAGAGGATTGAAGGGGAGGTGTGAACAGCCGGTCAACCCCCCGCTCCCCCTCCCCCTCCCGAGCCCGTTTGCGGCAGCAGCCGCTTGAGAAGCCGGAGGCTTGCCCGTACCTAACTCTGTATTTTTTTCGCTTTTCTCTGCAGGTGCTGGTGCAGGAGCTGGAACAGCACCAGGTCTGTGTGGGCTCTGATGAAATCATCTCTCGCGCTGTAGTCAAAAGTTTCCTTTACAAGTCATTGAAGTTTCTTCCACTCAACCGTCTCAACTTTTTCACCTCAACACACATTGTTTTGGATGCGATCTATTCCTCCTTTCTCTAACCACTGAGTTTTTTGTGTTTTTTTCCCCTCCATTTAGTTACTTCCTAAAAGGTTGGATTGGCAAGGAAATGAGCATTATAGAAGTTACGAGGAATTGGTGAGACTTTTTTTTTTCTTTAAAACTTTTAATTAGGATAACATTGATGTTAAGACCCTTTACCTTTAAAAGTAGGCCCAAAGCTTTACCTTCCATTTTCATTCCAGCTCTGTTAAGACATTGGAGTTATTTTGGAAAGAGCCTCTAATTTCTTTACATTAGACTAACAAAAACACAAGTGGTGTTTTAAATTGAGGATATTGTTTACATAGCAGAGGTGGAGCTTGGCGTTGTGCATTGGTACATGCTACTGCCTACATATAGGGAAGAACCAATCTGAAGCAAGGTTTCATTTCAGAGTTTCACGAGCAAGTTTGTTAAACGCGTTTTGATTTGATGGTATTTATTTTCTGGTTGGCTTCCTTCATCGGTCTCTTTCAACAGATTAGGAAATGAAATCGCTGTTCAGAAATCAAGGGTTGGCAGTTCTGGTGCCTATGAGTATGCTCTTTATCTCTGGCTACTCACTGGTCATAGCTTTGTTTCTAAATATTAGAAAGATACGAGTGATTTCTCAACAGCATGTACTTTATGCCTTCTATGACTGACGTTGTTTGCTCTAAATGTTTTAACTTATATCCGTTTCAGAATGGAAGGCTGTCTTTCTGTAGGTGTTTTATTTTACTGCTTCTTAAATGGCAAAGTATATTTGGCAGTTGAATCTTGTGAAGTGGTGGTATGGCAGTGCATACCCAGTGTGGTTTTATCCTGCTTTATTGTAGTTGATCTTGTTTTCTTTGAAGAGATGTTTATTCTCACTTCCCCTTCTCCCCGAAAGATTCAGTCATTCCAGGTTAATTGACTGGCTTCTCCCTTAGCCATCAGTTTGTGTACTGTTACAGTTAAATCTCCTTGTCCTTGTGTAACACTTGAAGATCTCAGAATCATATTTGCATAGAGAGGGAATGAAATTTTGTTTGAAACATTTTCTTAATTATTTAAGTGCTGCTTAAAGCGATAAACTGGATTCCATTTCTTCTACTTGTTAGTGTGGTCAGTTGAGCAGATGAGATTTTAAATTAATGCTTTAAGTCACCAAAAAGCCTAGTCTTGCTAAACAGGAATACTTTCAAGCTCTGACTTGAATTTAGCAAACATGAAAGCAGTATTAAGTTCAAAAAGGATTGTTTGGAGTTTTTTGGTTGGTTAGGGTTTTTTATGACCCCAGTTCTGACAGAAAAGTGGTATTGGGAGATGTCATGTGCAGATTCTTCTGACTTCAGCACAGTTTTTTTTAACTATATTTATTATGCATTTACAGCTGTCAGATTAATTCTTTAATATGTGCTGCTTCTGCAGCTTTTTCCTGCACAATTTAGAAGAAGCCTCTACACAGGGTAGTAGTATTTCAGAATATCAAAATTAATCTTCTGAAGGTTTTAGTTTCTGCTTTTGAGGGGCTTTAGGAACCTCTTGTTGTCCCACTGGTCTCACTCTGAATTTTCAGAGATCACAGGCAAATGCAATCGCGTGGTGTGATTATTTCTTTTCCTCTCTGTTCATCGTGGAATTGGAGCAAGACTTTAAAATAACTGTTCCGTCCAAAATCTGTGTAAAACTACTTAAAAAGGAAATTAATTGCAAGGTTTTGTATGCGTGCTTCTATTAGGGATTTTATTTGGAATATATACTTCCCGATGATGGCACACAAACAAAATGGTTTATGATGCTTGGCATAAAGTATGTTGAGCTTTCTGTCCTGAATATCGTGGCTGGTGCTGCTCTTTACCAATTCAAGAGGCAAAATTGATAAAGAAATTATGAAAAAATGCATCTTGTAATCTTTGGCTACCAAATATATTTCTCATAATCAACCTTAAGCATCGGATGAGCTGATTTGCTTGCATATATTTTGCTGTGTTGTAATGTTAACTATTTTACTGATACTGCCACCTCCCCTTCCCCTCAGGAATGCAACCTGTACCCCCACAAACTTTATACATTACGTGGATTTTTATTATTAAACCAAGTATTCGGCTGTGGCTTAAATCATATGTTCTCAATACTTACTGTGCATTTGGGCAACTTTTTGTTGAACAGACCTTAGGTGACAGCATGTGGTATTTTTATTCCCGCTGTTCTGATGATGAGATCAGCCTTGTCAGGACTTCCTTCGTCTAAACTCAGTCAGTAGGCACAGGGAATAGCATCGTAAGCACGAGCTAGTTCTGCCTGTGCTGAGCTACGTGGGCCAGAGGCCACATACCTGTGTTGGTGTGGCCCTCTGCCTCTCCTGACTGTATTGGCTGGGAATAGTCTGGCTGCTGAAGTGGCAGTGTGGCTTCTGGGTCTAACTGGTTTTTACCTGGCCAGATCAGAGAGTGGAGTAAGCATGGGGCTGTTAGTGCCTGCTGATTCAGACCTCCCCAATAGTTTAAGTTTATGATTCTGATGGTTTGGTTTATTTGAGTCTGTGTAAAACTCTACTTTGCCTATTTAACTTCAGCATTATTGTGATTAACTTTATAGTTAGATAAGGATTTCTTTCATTGAACTCCCAGAAAGAAGAGGGGAAAAAATACTCAAAAAGCACGCACAGCTGCTCTTGACTGAGACATCTGAGTGTGTGTGGGAGTGTATTTTTTAGATTGTTAGATGTAGATAGCATGGGATCCTTCCTGAATGGACGGATGACTGTTTTGATCCTTTTGGTTTAAGGAAGTAGGGCAGTCTTCTGCTATGTAGTACTGGTTCTTCAAGGAAAATATTTCCAGAGAGATTGTACTCAAACCTACTAGTTTGCAGTTTACTGAACAAGTACTGTGTGACTGAAGTACTAGTTGTGTAAATTCTTTGCTTCCTTACAACAAGATTCTCCATGATCTTCAATTATGAGGGTTTTAATTTTATTTTTAATAAAAATACTTGGGTGAATTAGGCAAAGACACTCACTGTAGGGTGCTGCACAAGTGGTTGCGACAGGTGTGAGTATCACAGGCTTTCAGTAGTAAAATACTGATGTGCAGGAAGTAATTTTACCACAGTGATTTTTACTACAGCTCTCCCATTCTTGGAGAGTACTCACTGAATTTACTAGATCAGAGCTTAACAGAATTGATTTTGTTTTGTAAGTTGAACTTCAAAATATTTAAACAATGTTTAATATACCCATGAATATTGATGCTTTTAGATACGTCTGTTCTGGATGTACCATATAAATTTTTCAAACTTAAATTTCTGCCAGGTGTTGTCCAACAAGCATGTGGCTCCAGACCATTTGTTACAAATTTGCAAGCGTATTGGACCTATACTCGATAAGGAGATTCCACCCAGCATTTCGAGAGTGAATTCCTTACTTGGTGCAGGGAGACAGTCATTGTTACGTACAGCAAAAGGTATGGTGTGTTTATTATTTGAAATGGGTATGATACATTTTCATAAGTAATACGGCGAAGACTTTTGGAATACTTGAAAGTGGTGAGCTTTCACCAAAATTGAGCGCCACTTCTTTTGTACTGTGTTTAGTGAACTAAAACACCAGCAATCTTTCTATTGATGTTATACCTATATATTAATTATTGTGAAGAGAAGGTTTTCCGTTGCATCACAAGAATCAGTCTTGAGTTCTGAGGCTGCTGAACATGGCCAGTTTTCAGTGTTACTGCAATATAATGAATCATCAGGACACAGGTGCTACTTCTCTAACATCTCCCAACGCTCCCAGTAGTGTGTTGGTTTTGAATACGGTAGCTGTTTTACTCTGTTCCATGCAAACATGAGACAGTAACACCAGATTGCTGAAAGTCTTGGTTAATGCAAATGGCATCAAAATTAGTACTTGTGGATTCTGTACATATGCAGGAAGAAAGTCCTTGCCAGTAACTTAAAGGGAATGATTGGCAATGCACAAGCACATTATTTGGTAGAGTAGATTTTAGCTTTAGATGTATCTCTTTGAATGTTTGTGGAAGGGGGGGTGTTCACATGTTTATATGAAGTTCTGTTAGCTAGGTGCTATGATGTGGAACTGGTTTATAGGGTGCTATTGTGTTTTCATTTATCTGTCCTAACTGCCTTAAAGGATTCACAGTAAATGACAGTGACTGTTCTATCCTGAAAATCAGGATTCAATTATTTCAGCATGAGCATGTCAAAATGACTATCAGTGGGGGAATTTTTTTTAAAAAAATCGCAGAATTGTCAGGTTGGAAGGGACCTCTTGAGTTCATCTAGTTAAGTAATTTTGTACTATTCAATAAAAATAATATTAATAAATATTCGTGAAAATGTTAAAAATCTTAAATGCTTTGCACTAAGAACAAGTGGAAAAAAATCAGTTGAGAAGTATTGTTTTATGTAAACTGCAGGGACATCACCATTTTGAAGTGGTGGTTGGTTGTGTTGAGAGTTTTTCCTTCTTCTGTTACTACGTAAAATGGATTTTTCTCTCTTCTGATGCTACACTGTTCATGAAAAGTTTTGGGGCATTTGGTGTTTCTGTTGTTTCAGTTGTTTCAATACTGCGTTTGAGACCACCTATAGATATATTTTTTTATCATGTTTTGGAACTGCAGCTCTCTTGGCATTTTTAACATGTATTTATGACAAACTTCAACCAATTGGTTTTCAAGATTGCAGGAACACTGTTTGGAAGGGCTCTGCATTTGCTGCTCTTCACAGAGGAAGACCTCCTGAAATTCCTGTGAACTATGGCACACCACCAAATCTTGGTAAGCTCTTTTCAACACTCATTGCTGCTGCTGTGAGCATACAATATGTATCTTGATACTGGCCTTGCTACAATGCTGAGAATTGCACCTCAGAACTGGATCTGGAGGCTTATCTGGAGAACTTCATGTGACTTCACTGGAATTATGTATTGGGTACAAAGGTCTGCTCTCAGCACTAGTGAGACAGTAGCCTCTAGATGACATCATTTTCATTTATAAAGCCCCTGTATTAAGTAGGTAAACCTACAGAAAATACAAATAATTTGTCTTCAGATAGAAGGACTCTTGTATGATTTAAGATACAGAAAGCCATGGGAAAATAAAGGTAACATTTAGCACATCTTATCTAGAGACTGAAGTTTTGATAGGAGCAAGTTTAAAATACTGTCTTGGTTTTATACGTCAAAAAAATTGCAAGTACAAAAACCCCTGACTTTATGATATCTGAAAGTCAGTTCAACTAAGTCCTTAAGTTATTAATGCAAGTTAAATAAAGTAATGTTTTAGAATAGACCTGTTTTAAGCATCAGTATGTTCATTCTTTGATTTCTTTGTATTCTAGTGGAAGTACATCGAGCAAAGCAATTAACTGGATATGCAAAGTTCAGTACTTCATTTCCAGGAAGTATGTATCAGCACGTCAAGATGCACAGACGGATTCTTGGCCATCTTTCTTCTGTATATTGTGTTGCGTTCGATAGGACTGGACATAGAATATTTACTGTGAGTTGATGAAATAGATCCAAATCTGAATATAGTTCTAGAGGGATGCAAAGAAAAGAACTTTGAAACGCATATTATGCTAAAACTTCTGGAGGTCGGTATCAGTAGTGTCAAAACATAGCTGATTAGCTCCATCGCTGTGCTGAAGTAGAACAATTTGATGTAATTAGAGGTCTGAAGCATGTAAGAATTTGTTGTACTTAATATCTGTTTAGGTGTTGATATTGATTTAGGAGCTTTATGCAGTGATGTAGTTCAGTGTTAAGCATCTTTCATATTTATGAAGTGGCAGAGGAGAGATTGCTTTTAGAGAACAGTACTTTCCTCGACCCTTACCATTACTGTAAGGAATCCCCTCAAACTTATCCCAGAATTTTTGCGGTATGTGGTATAGATCTGTGGAGATTGCAGTGTAATCCTGAACCATAAGTGAACATTTTGGCCTTTTTGATGTTGGTTGTATGACTTTATTTCTTTCAGCTGAAGTAGCATACATAGTTTTAAATAGAAGTGCAATTTACCAAGCTGTGGAAAAGCTTAGTTAGGTTCTTTAAAGGAAGCCTAAAATTTTATCCTGATTGTCTTTGAAAATCCTTGCTGAGCGTAATAAGTATTTCTTTCTAGGGCTCAGATGACTGTTTGGTAAAGATTTGGTCAACTCATAATGGCAGGTTATTTGCCACATTACGAGGACATTCAGCAGAGATTTCCGATATGGCTGTCAATTATGAAAACACTATGATTGCAGCTGGAAGCTGTGATAAAATGATCAGAGTGTGGTGTCTGAGAACTTGCGCACCAGTTGCGGTCCTCCATGGACACACAGGGTCCATTACTTCATTACAGGTATGTTTTATTAAGTGTTTTGAGATATTGAAGCACAAATAATGTAGATGGTTGTAAGAAGGAACCAGTCCATCAAACTCAAATTTCACTTGACAGCATAGTATGGAAAGTTTGAAGGTATTTTAATCAAATAGTAGAAAACAAGAAATAATTTGGGGAAAAAAAAAAAAAAGATGCTGTTGCACCTGATTTGAAAAGTTAACAATCTGCTTTAGTAATAGGGTTTAGATTGATGGGGTACCCTAAGATTAGCTAGCTATTGGTAAGAAATAACCAGTTTCCTTGGTTGCTTATTGAAATTGAAACATATATATGAAAACCATAGTTACATGAATGCTCTACACCCTTTCTGTCTTTGTTACAACTTTTTGAAAAGGAAGATTAATACTTCATTTTCTGTTTGTGGAGAAAAGCACTTCGTAGTTGCTGTTACTAGGTTAAGAAGTAACTTGCCAAATCCACATCTTGCTTTTTCATGTCTAAGTGCAAGGTACTAATGTTCTGTTTCCCATGAAGGCTGGCAAGTAACTTTCACTGTGCCTGTCGCTGTGGTTTTCACAGAACAGAAATTACTTCTGTGTGACTGCCTGTGGGAATATTAAAATCTGAACATTTAAATATTGTTGTCAAAAATTAGTCAAAACCACAGGGGAAACTGTGGGGTTTTTAACCACAGTTAAAAAAAAAAAAAGTACAAAGAAAAGAGTTCCTTGCCTCCCTGAAATTCTTGAGTATTTAACTGAAGACAGTGATGGGAATCCTTCTTCACTTAAAAAAGATCACTACTGGTAATACTTGAACTGTTGGAACCAAAGAGAATTTCTGGGGAAAATCGTGTCTTCCTATTGTCTGTTACTGGAGACATGATATGCTGGTTTATGTGCATGAGTGTTCTGATCTACTATGATTTTTACAGCTTCAGTGATACAGGTATTTGTCTTAATCTCAAAAATAGAAGTTATTTCAAAAGCGTAAAGATGTTCAGTGTAGTATGTTGTGTTCTTAAATTTGAAGACATTGTGATACTTTAAGTGCTATTGGTAGTCCTTAAGATTTAGCCATGTTTTCGCCTTTCTAATTCCTTATTTAACAGTTAAACTAGTAGTTCATTATCCAGATTTGCTGTGTTTTTCAATGAGACAAACAGGCTTATGTTGAGGGGTGAAGCATGGCTACCTGCCAGCTTGTGAAGTTCAGTACAAAATAATTTTGCACTTTTTTCAAAATGCTGCCTCCAAGAGTAATCTTCGTATTTGCAGAGGTTGTGGTACTCATTGCGGTTTTTTATTTCTTTGTTTTTTAATTGCAACGCTCTTATTCACTGTGTTTCTTTTATTGTAGTATTGTTTTTTTGTTTAGGCATTCTTAATCATACTGTAATTGCAGTATGTATGTTGTATATGGCTGTTTCTAGTGGTAGTAGTAGTAATTAACTTGTGTTCTGTAAATTTTTCTGAAGAGTAGCTCTGTGCGTAGAAATAAATCCATGTCTTGAAGTATGCGTGAGGACTTCCTGTAAATTTATATGTGATGTTGGGTCACACATACTTGGACTATCTCATAACTGATGCTCTGCTTAATTATAAAATTTTAAAAGTAAGCCTGTCTTGCAAAACTTCCTTCCTTTTTTTTTCTTAGTCTGCTTTTTAGTGAATGATTGTGGTTAGTAAGGACTTCAAAAAACAAAGCAGTGAATGAATTGGTTTTATATAATGCAATAATTGAAACATAGACCATAAACTTATTTTAAGTATAGGAGATGTTATTTTGTAAACATTATAAATGGCAGTTATCAATAACTGCTTTAGCAGTTTCAGTGAAAAATCAAAAGTAAATGAAGGTTTTACGTTAATGTGTTTGGAAGTTCATAAACGGTTTTAAATGTTTTTTGTATGTGTCTGATTTTTCTTTCTTCTCTTTAGTTTAGTCCAATGGTGAAAGGCTCCATGCGATATATGGTCTCTACTGGTGCAGATGGAACTGTTTGCTTTTGGCAATGGGATACAGATTCCATGAAATTCAAGTATGTAAATGGGTTGCTGATTAACTCTATGCCATACTGTGCTTGATTAAACTAAGTCGAGGGCTTTTAACAAGCTACAATAATTTGGGGTTTTGTGATAATAAAAATGTTGTGGAAATAATCTATTACGTAATTATTTTAAAGCGCCATTGCTAGCCATATAGTTTACAAATTTATGTTACTACGTTTTCCTGGGGGATTAGTTTGGAAATATCTTAACTTCTTACTGCACTAAAAGTACAAGTGTAGGACAACTGGAATTGCTGCAAACATAAATATGTTGGAGTAGTAAAATAAAGCTTTTTGTTTGTGTTGAGTTTTCAATGGTCCTGTAGTTTCAGGATGTCTCTTACAGAACTTGCATGCAGAGTATGTTCAGGATAGTTTTTTAAATGTTCTATATAAGATTGCTGTTTATTTGTAAAAAAAATAAATAAATGATTACTGGAAAGAAGAGATCTGGGATAATCAGTCTGTGTCTCATATTGTGCCATATAATGGTAGTTGGTATAAAACAATCCATTTTACATTAGAGTAGCTATTAAAAAAAACCACAACAGTACTTTAGAAAGCAGAAGATTATTTTACTTTTTAATTCAAACTTAAGGTAACAGAATTGCAGCAAAAACTATCAAGGTTGTAGTTTCATCTGACGAATCTTTTAGGGCTGTGAGCTATAGCAGGGGAGTGTTTAAACTGGATCCTAAATTCATCCTCTAAAATTAATTTAGAAGACTGTAAGAGATGTAAACTTTGTTTAAATTAGTATAAGCATGGATTTAAATTGGTTTAAGCATTGGTGGGTTTCAAACCAGCATTCTTAGGATCTGAATCTGCAGTGTGTATCACACAAACATGAGAAATATTCTTATACTGAAGGTCTCAACATTTCTTTTGATAAAGAGAAAACACTTGAACAGAAAAGCGTTAAAATAATGAATAAAAAACCTATAATGCTTGTAAGTGGTGCAGTTTGCTGGATTTCTCCTTAATGTAGTTCTTAGTAGCTACTTTCTGTGAGATTATGGACATGTCAACTGGAAGAGTGTGTGCATGACTTGCAGAACAGGAAACCAGTCTTTTAAATCACCTGTGCACAATTGTGCAAAACTTTTATGTACTTCTGTAAAATTTTATGATTTTGTACAGCATTCTGCAGTAGTGGCATTTGGTAGGCCTTATTTCATGTACTGTTGGTGGTTTGTAATGTGAGGTCAAGAGTTCAGTACTTCGTGGATGTGTTATGGAGGGGATAAATCATACTTACTGAAGGATAAGAGAGAATAAATGTTCTTTGGCATACAATGTTATCCTTACTAGGTAATAGCAGAAAAATTCATAAGCTGTGGGGGCTTTGAGTATCATTTGTGTATGTGTGTACGGTAATTTTGAAAACTAAACCTTACTAGTCATCCTCCTGCACAAGACTTGCAGATGTTACTGAATGTATCTAAGAAGTACCTGTTATGTAGGTGTTTGAAGAAACATACCTTTATGTTTTGAAATGTTGATAAAAGCCAAGTTTTGTGTGTCCTGTTTCAAACATCTTTTCTTTTTAAGCAATCGGCCAGTGAAATTCACGGAGAAACCTCGACCAGGGGTTCAGATGCTTTGTTCTTCATTCAGTGTAGGTAAGTCATGTGCAGATTGAGATTAGCATTGTGATTTCTCTTCTTTCCTCATTAGTAGTTATTATAATACTCTGGATCTGACATCTTTAAAATGTATAAAACCAGCAACTGTGTAGTAAGTAATTGTTTATATGTGTATTGTTAGCCTATGACATAATTAAATAATGTGACTTGCCTTAGCTAACAGTGAAAGACTGTTGAGCTGAGTGATATTATTTTCCTTTTCCCATTGGTGATTTTACAGAAGTAAAAGTCCCCTGATGCTTGTTTACTTTTTATCCATCTTTACTGAATTTTCATTTTTCTTTAATCCCTTAGTATAATGTCAAGGATTTGCAAAATTAGTTCTATAAGATACCAAAGTCAACAGCAGTGGAAGTGGTTTCTGCTGATAGCAGGAGGTCCTGATTCTGTACTAGTTCTATGTTTTATGTTTTACTAGTTTTATGACCAGGGATGGTCATAAAAATCTCTTCTTTCTTAAGAATCCACAAATGAGTCTGTAAATGTGCTTTGCTCCTGGCTTGTAGTCTTCTTTCATTCTAATCACATAGGTGACTTGTGGGAAGGCTTACTGGTACCAGACAGCTTGAACATTAGAAGAAACTTGGGAATTTCAGAAATAAAATACAAATCAAAGTATAATTTGTTAATGTTGTCAGGATATAGCCGTGAATTGTGTTTGGGGTTTTTTTTGACAGCACTTACAGGTGCCAGGAGGCAGATCCTAATATTGCTGCCACCACAGCTAAATATTAGTGTACTTATACTGATTTACTTAATGCTTCTACCCAGTTTCGAAGCAATTCACATGCTGCAAATGAGACACATACTACAATGAAAGAGTCGTGTAGATAATTCTGATGATGACTATCCATATTCTCCATAATCAAAGGCTTCTGTGCGCAATTAGTAGTGTTAGATGTTTCATCATTCCCATAGTTACATATTTTAAAATCTTTGTAACACTGAGTATGAGTATTTATTTTTACTAGATTGAGACGCTTTCTGGGCCAAGAGGGGGATTTCCTTCCACATATGTATGTCAGTGGAAGAGCATAAAAAGTATGGCACTCTTCAGATTATTGTTTTTAAAAATAGGCATCTGAGAAATGTTGGTGATCTGTTTTAATTTCTTATACAGTAGCTTAATTATTGCTTGATTTTTTTTACAGGTGGTATGTTTTTAGCAACTGGCAGCACTGACCATGTCATCAGGATGTATTTTTTTGGCTCTGAAACACCTGAGAAAATAGCTGAATTGGAAAGTCATGCTGTAAGTAAGATTGTTAAATCTAATAATTAGTCACTTCAAGCAGTATTGAAGTGGCAAGTTAATGTTGTTAGTGGATTTGTAGCAATGTTCTTTTATTGAATATTTTTTAGAATTTATGTAGAATTTCAGCTGGTTATCTCAATCTGACTTGACCATTTTAAAGGCTGGAATATGTCAAGGTGATATTTAGAATTCTGTCTTTTTGACTGGATGGCATACATTCGGATTGGATATTAGGAAAAATTTTTACACTGAAAGGGTTGTTAAGCACTGGAATGGGCTGCCCAGGGAAGTGGCTGAGGCACCATCCCTGGAGGTTTTCAAAAGATGGGTTGACATAGTGCTTAGAGACATAGTTTAGTAATGTGGGGGGTTTTTTTGTATGGTTTTCTTTTGGTTTTTTATCAGAGTTAGGTTGATGGTTGGACTAGATGATCTTAAAGGTCCCTTCCAACCTAGATGATTCTATGATTTCTCTAATTTTAAAGTGTGTGGTTTGCTCAGTTGCTTTCCTGTGATAGAAGTGTGCTTAGCCACCCACATATTATATGCTGTATACAGTAAGTAGATAGGCTGAGAATGTGGATTTCCTTACTCAAGTTATTTACCGTTTGACACCTTTTGTGTTAAATCTTTAAATGGCATTGAGTTTCCAGAATTTTACTTCTGCTCATCTTGACCTTTATTCATGTCTTCAGTAAGTGTGCAAGCTACTTTATACTTCCTAAGTAATGAGTTGGCTTGCTGGTTTAGCCTTGTTTCCCCATGTGCTTTATGTAGTGCGTTGCTGTCTGCCTCTGCTTGCTTTCTTGGTATAACTGGTACCTGTTGGGAAAAGAACTTCTTAAATAAAATACTCTCATTTTATATTTGTGTACCTTAGTCCAGCAGACTCTGTATTCTAAGGAATCTAAGGGAAACTTGGCTTATATTCATGTGCTGAAGGTTGAGTCATGTTTTTTTCAGCACTCGATGCACAAAGAATTGGTAGTTCTACTGTAGAAAATTTAGATTTAGTTGAGCTCTTAAAGCTCTTTCAAGGGCATCTCTTAAAATACTCATCCTCTTCATTTTTTTTGCCTAAATATGTTTTCTATAATACTGAATCTGACTTTAAGCATTTATGTTACAATGATAAAGCTTGATCAATACGTATTTTGTATGTAGAAAAAATTTTCAGTTCTGAAGATAAACTCATCCGAGTGTGCTATTTACTTTTCCTCTATTTTTTTTATTGTGATAAAAATGAGTAACTAATTGGATATTTCTTTACAGAATAAATTATATGTAGTTTTTTTGTTGTTTCAGATTTTACTAAGCTCAGATCTGTCAAAATGCGTTTAAAAATGTAATTTCTAACGAAATATTCTTCCTTACAGGACAAAGTTGACAGCATTCAGTTTTCTAACAGTGGTGACAGGTAGGTTGAAAGGTCCTCAAATGTGAACAAGCAACACAATATTTTGGAATTAAGAATGTATTATTGTTTGCACCGGGAGGTTTCCAGTAAGAAAATTCTAGTTATTTTGAACTCAAGGGGAAATTTGGACCAATCCAGGGGAGCATAGTTAAATTCCTGCCTCAGCTTTCTATTTATCTTTGTTAGACAATGCCTTTGGACTGGCTGTGGTTTTTATTTTTATTTACCTGGAGGAATGTTACCACTTTTTAACATACCCAGTGTATTTGTGGCTTCATAAATCTCCTCTTATCCCTCCTTTCCTTTCAGCTTTAGGAAGTATAGGATGAAAATAGAAATAGGAAAATGCAATGCAAATGATCTACAATAAGTTTTAATCCTTTTCCTTTTTTTCTGGCCTATTTTTTAAGGAAATAGCTTTAACAGTATCTTACAGCTGATTTTGGGGGCTTGGGAGAGAGTATTGTGTAAATTTCATTTGTAAAACTTCTCCTGTACTTGCAGTACAGAATGGAGTCAAAGTTGATCTCTGATTGGCCTATCACTAATGAAGATACAGATTTTAGCCTTCAGGGTAGACCTACATCTACAATCATAAGTTGTAGCTTTATTTCTTTGTTTTGTTTTGTGTTGTTTTTTTTTCTCTTCTTGAAATCCAGGTAACTGTGACTGAGAAGGGTAATAATCTACATTCAGTTTGGAAGTTGTAGTTGTCTTCCTTTTAGAAGTGTTCTTCTGCAATTATACTTGTCTTTGGGGCCATCATGTTGCACTGGTCCATCCACGTTGCCTGCATGGATTACTTTTCAAGGCAGTGCCCCCCCCAAAAAAAAAGCAAAACTGCTCTTTTGCTTGGTGATGCTTTCTACAGAAAGTGTTGAAAATTTATTATTAAAATTAATCGCAGCAAATTAGCGCAGTCATGATATATCTAGCATGCAAACTTTTTCTATGGGAGGTATGTCATCTCTCTTTTTCAGGGTTTTGATTCATGGACTGGGGAGATTGTCTTTGGATGTCTCCCAATGTTTCTTTCAGTTCCTCTCTTCATGAATTTCCATTCTGCTGCAGTGATAGTTCAGCAGTTCGTGAAATGGAGATCTGAACTGCCGTGGTTTACACCTTGGTATCTTAAAGTAAACCACTGGTGGTCTTCTCTTTTATGCACAGTTGTGGGTGGGAACATCTCAGGTTTTGCTGTGCTGATCTAGTCTTTCCTCTACTTCACTACCTGATACTCTACAATTTCAGAATGGTTTACTTTAAATAATTCATTGAATTATTGTAATTGGGAAGGAGTGGAGGATGACATTGTGAATTGCGTTTAACTTCTGGAACTTGCTTCTCTGTGTTTTGACAAATTTATTCAGTTTTTCAGTTCAGAAAAACTCTTTCCTGTGCTTCTGGAAAGAAAGTTAATGGACAGGTAACTGTAAAGAATTCCCTTGCACACAAATTGAAGATTTCACTTCTATGAGTCTTTCACTGTAATGTTTTAAATTGTGGTAGTGTGTAACTCTGAATATACTTTAATGCAGATTCTTTTGAAGATGAATTAACTATCTTCTAAAACTTCTTCAAGGTTCATAAGTGGTAGTAGAGATGGAACAGCTCGAATCTGGCGTTTTGAGCAAGCAGAATGGAGGAGTATTTTGTTGGATATGTCCGATCGATTACCAGGGTAAAGTCAGAAATTTTGAAAAACTCATAAACCGCACTTAACTTACAAACTAGAGCAAGCCTTAGCAATATTATGATCAAGTGGTGTGGTCTTTTGGGGGGTAAAATGAGCATTCTGGTGATGTAGTAACTTGCTAAATTTTAGTCTGAGCTTGAATAAAAGCATAAATATTTGTGTAGCTTTCAAATGTACATTGTACCAAATTAATTACCTTTCATTTGTTAAGGAAAAAAATGAACAGAAAGTGCAATAGATCTTTTCTATCTGGATTTCAGTCAGACACCTGACATGTCACAGAAGAAATGTTTTTAGATTAATAAAAATAAGGTAGATGATAACCTCTTTCCAGGAGAGGTCAAGACAAGTAATAGGTTTGTTTCCTCAAGGACTGATCTTGCTGCCTGTTTTCATTGATTCTTTTGTACTTTTTTAAAAAGTGCATTAATGAAATATGCTGATGGCACACAGTTTCAATAGTGCTATTACAGATGAAGATCAGGGTATTACATGGCACTCAATAAACCTGAAAGATAGATGATTTAGAGTAGTACAGAACGTTCAGTCAACTTTTGTAGACTGAAATGCAGAAATAAGTTTGTAGGTGATTAAATGAGGGGGGGAACAAACACGGAAAACAGACCTTGGGTGCACTAGTTGATTGGAGGTTGATTGCAAGCTCTTCTTGTGATGCAGCCATTGGGGGCAAAATGGTTTTTCTAAGAAAGGAGAAGATAATAATATTTGAGATTTGACTGTGGCATCTCTTTGGGTTAATATGTACAATTGTAGGTGTGTATAACTGAGAAAGGGTCTTTGTAAGAGAGGTTACTAGTTGACGTGGAATATAGATAACTGTGTGAAGGTATCTTTCAAAGAAAGCGTGTTCCTTCAGTTGGCTAAGATGCTGAGAAGGAGTGTTACAGTGTTCTATAAATGTATTTTGGGGAGAAAAATGAGAAAGTAGATTGAGGTTAATACAAAATAATATGTTATGTTGGGAATCAGAAAAAAAGCTTAGTTAATGTAGAGGTTAGCTACTAAAACAGGTTTTAGTTGGAAAAAGCTGTTCTGAAACAGTTTTTAGTTGGAAAGCTCTTGGCTGTATGAAGTCCAGTTTTTTAAAGGATTTATGTTAGGACTCTAATTGTAGAAGAGACAAGACTATGAAAAAGGAAGGCCATTTCACCCTGCATCTCAAATGTGAAAGAGGTTATCATGTCCTATGACATAAGTATGCTAGAAATCCAGACTTGCTTTATAGTTGATTGCTCCAAAAAGAATGAAGTTTATGGACAAAAGTTTAAAAACAAATTTAATCCTTAACTTCCCTTCCCTTGTCTTATTACTAACATGCGACAGGGGGTTATTTTTCAGTATTTTGAGATTGAAATGGGCTAATTAAAAATCTCATGCCTGTTCAACTCTTTAAAACAGTGAAATGTGTTCAGAAGAAGACAAATTTATGAAGCCTAAAGTAACCATGATAGCTTGGAACCAAAATGATAACTATGTCGTTACGGCTGTGAATAATCATCTGCTCAAAGTGTGGAATTCCTGTACAGGGCAATTACTTCATGACTTGGTGGTATGTAATTTTACTTACTTTTCGAAGTAGATGGTCTTCCTAGAATTGCAGTGATATGTACATGTTGAGTTCCTCATCAGATCTGATTTGTCTTGAAAGCTCTTTATAAATGATAAAGCAAGTGTAGTATTTCTTGGATTTTTTTCAACCAAAACTAGTTTCTTCCTCCTGCATTTGAACAATCCTTTCCCTAATTGCTGTGTGGAATTTGCGTCCCCTGTGGAATAAATAAAAATTTTTGTGCAGTAACATACTTGTCCATTGAATAGTTCACTGTCATTTGGCAAAAGCTTCATATTTCTAGAGTTCTTGCTTGAATCTAGAAATGTATTAAATTTAGAATAATGAAGTCTTTCTGGCTGCCTGGGGTTCTGCCCTACTTGAGTGCCACAGGTAGCAGTTTGGAAGATACGCTGTGGAATTTGTAAAAGTCCATATGTTTTTGGAGGCAGCTTGTAGGGATCTAATTTTCCAGAAGTGTGTGTGTGAGGAGAGGACAGTACAGTACTTGAGTCTCAATTGTAAGTATCCTATTGATGTGGATTTATCTTCTCTTACTTGCATGTGATGTCCAATTTTAAATTCTAGGGGCATGCAGATGAAGTATTTGTCTTGGAGACCCATCCTTTTGATTCCAGGATAATGCTGTCTGCGGGTCATGATGGCAACATCTTTATCTGGGACATTACCAAAGGCACAAAAACAAAGCATTATTTTAACATGGTAAGACCATTTCTATACTCCTTTTTTTTTTTTTTCTCTCTCAGAACACAGCAGTTTCTTCACATACTAGTTTAAGAAATTGTCCCCAGCACACACACTCCCTGCATCTTTTGGGTGAAAAAAAACCAAGCAACCAAAACCCGCCATAAAACCCCAAACTATCAAAATTTATTAATTTCTCTGGAGCTTTTACTTTTGAATTTCTTGGTTATTGTAACTGTGGGTGCAAAGTGACCAGGAGCCAGTTTTAACAGTTTTAATGTTGCAGAAAGGGAGGACTGGGATTGCCTCTCTTGTCTGCTCTCAGCTGCCCACTTCCATTCTCCACTTTGAATCAGACGCCTCTCACTGGACCTTTTACTAAGCTGAATCAGTTCACTAATTTTCTGCAAAAGTATTCCCCGCTTTCTTTTACTGCTACTTTCCTGTAGGGCTTCTGAGTTGAATTTGGTTAGGGATGTCTTGGTAAGTTCTGAGACAAAGAAACTGAGTTGTAATAATGTGTGGTTGGGTGTGGGGAATGTGAAGTGTGGGGGAGCAGAGCAGGACTTTACTTTCATTATAGTCAATACCTGAGCTCTTCAGACTTCACCAGCTGATCAGGACTTCTTGGTCTGTGAGGTGTGGATAGTTGACAACAAGGCTTTTCCACTCTTTGTTCCTAAAGATCATCTTGCAGCTCATGCATAGTAACAGTTTTCCTTATTTGAGATGAGGTGCTGTCTAAAAGACTGAAAGGACCTTTATTTCAAGAGTCTTATGGACAAATACTTGTACCCTCAACTGTCTTAAAAATGATAATGTTATTACCCTAAGCATTAGTGGATTGGCACAGTTCTTCTCGAGAGCTCCCGTGACATTCCAGCTCCATTTGACAGCTCATGATCAACACTTTAAAATAGGTTATTTTCTCTAAGGCTTAAGTTATGATCCAGTATTCATGTTAATTTTTTAATACTTTTTTCTGTTTACCGTCAATAGTAAAGTGATGTTTGTTTTTTTTCCTTTAGCTTTAAGATGCCCTGTGCTTTTCTTGAAAGTGGTTTAACAAAATCAGTATCTATTAGCTGCAATTTACTTTTAAGCAGTATACTAACAGCTAAAAAGCCTCAAAAACCTTTTTTTTAAACAGTAAGTTTCCATACGCTTTAATGCATCTTTTAAAACTGTGATTAGGGATGTAAATTTACATATCAAGGGGAAAATAAATAAACTGAAGTAATGAGATTATTTGTGCTTTAATGGAGTTATTTAAGAGGTGCGTGAGTGCTTTTGATACAGTAATTAATTTTTGATGCTGCATTATTGTTTGCTCAAAAAAAATGGTCAAATAGTCTTGAGTTTCTTTCCTTCAATCTAGATCGAAGGCCAAGGACATGGTGCTGTTTTTGACTGTAAATTTTCGCCAGATGGGCAGCATTTCGCATGTACAGATTCTCATGGGCATCTATTGATATTTGGTTTTGGCTGTAGCAGACCTTATGAAAAGGTACGTTGAGCTTTTTATTAGAACTGTTTATTCAAGCTTCTAACTGAAATTAGATTAGTTACATTTATTCCTCTAAAACATCATATTTAAAAAGAGTTTTGTATGGGTACAGGATCTAGATATAACGGGTTCCTTGATGTCTGAGAGTTCTCTTGTACGTATGGTCCTGGCACAGCAGAAACAACCAGTGTCTTAACATTCCCTTGAGAGTTGCTTTCAGAAAATTTTCTGGAATACATTTTCTTCTTCCAGTTAGCTAATTTGCATGTTAATTGTTCAACCTCTTTCTTGAAAGAAATTACTTCTATTTCTGAAAATAGTTTATTGCACTGCTGCCTAATTAACAAAAAAGTCGACTTGTTTGTATGTTAAGAATAATTTGCCTGTTTATTTCAGTTATAACTTACAGTTCTTTAGGCCTTTTCTTATTCAAGCTTATTAAAATAAGTAAAAGTAAATACTTATCCAATACTGGATTTTGAAGTGTTAGAAAAATGTGCATGGGATAGATTCAAAAAAGCAAAACATTTATCAGCCTGTTCCCTTTTTGTTTTAATAAATACACGTGTTTCTGTTTTTTCAAAATAGCTCTCAAATGTACAGTTCTAGCCTATGCTTTTCTTCACTTCCCCCTCAATTTTTTTTAAAGTTGCAATGGTAATTCCATGTTTGTCATTTCATAGAATTATTTTTTTCTTACTCTACGTTCTTAGCTGAAATTGAAACTTATTTTCTTCATCTTGCTCATCATTGCTAGGAGCAAAATTCTGACTGTGATCTAATACTTGTGTAACTGTTTTCCTCCAGCTGCATGGCTTTGACAGGCTGTTTTAGCTGCAGAAGAAATTCCTGGTGGATATTGCATGATTAAGAAAGAACTTTATTTGGAGAGCTTATGTTGAACTTAAGACAATTATTTCCTTGCATGGAAGCCAAGGAAGTGTTTCTCAATTGTGTGAAAAAAAATAAATGACATGTAAAATATTTTTAAGTGTAAGCAGTGCTTCTGCTTTAAGTTACTTCAAGTATTGTTTTCTAAAAGCATTTTGTTGCCTGCAAAAGCACTATCAAAAAACAGAAGTGCTGCAACACCCATGCAGGTTAATTGTAGCTATGTATAACTCTTTTTAAAAGTTATTGGCAACTTGCCCCTTCTTTCACCTTTAAGGAGACTTTAGATATTTTAGTGTCACTTGTTTTTCTCTGTTCTTTAGCATTATTTTTTTTCAAATTGATAACATAGAAACTTTATTTCTTTCTAGATTCCTGATCAGATGTTCTTCCATACTGACTATAGGCCACTTATTCGAGACTCTAACAATTACGTCCTAGATGAGCAGACTCAACAGGCACCTCATCTCATGCCCCCTCCCTTCTTAGTAGATGTGGATGGAAACCCTCATCCAACAAAATATCAAAGATTGGTGCCAGGAAGAGAGAATTGTGCTGATGAACATTTGATTCCTCAACTTGGATATGTAGCAACAAGTAAGAACAATTTCACAAAAGACCTACATCCAGAAGTTAGAGTTACTGTAGTAATTTTGAATGGGAGCAGAGTAGACATGCCTTAGGTGGTTTAAAAATGCCATTGTTTTCTCACATGCTAGCTATCGTGTGTTTACGTTTACTAAAGATGCTGAAAGGTCCCACAATGAATATGATTTTTAAACAAGCCAAGAAAAAAAAATTCGTTGTTCAAATGAATGTCTTAGTTCTTTTCTTTTCTGCGGGCACTAACATGCACAAACTGTGTTTGAGTTGTAGACTACGTAAATGTCTCATTTGGATTAAGCAATTGGAATAATTTCAAGCATGGTTTTCGTTGTGTCTAGTTGTAGAACATGTCTCACTGATGTGAACAATGAGATCATTTGTTATAGTCAGTTAACTGAATCCATTCGTTTTATTTGTATCACGCTCGCAAGGTGATGGGGAAGTGGTTGAACAAGTTATAGGCCAACAGACAGTTGATCAGGATGACCAAGGCTTGGAGCCCAGCATTCTCGATGGCATGATAAGACAATTGCAGCTAGAACAAGATCAAAGAACTGGAGCCGATCAAGAATCTGCCTCAAGTGGTCTACAAAATGGGGAAGGAACACCTAGAAGAGGTTAGTACTTGCTGATAAATTCTTAGTTAATTGTTCTGACTCTGTTTTTATTACACTGTATGAAATACTTCAGACAGGTTTTAACTTTAGTGTTATTTGGGGGGCTTAGATTCCCTTAACATAGGGATATCTGGTTAAGATCTTTTTATTATTAAAACACTGCCACTCCTATGATTAAGTTACAAAACAAAGCCTTTTGCTTTTCTTTTAAAGAGCATTACTTGTATTTCTTGCAGAGTGCTGCATATTTAATAATATTTGTAGACTACTCAACACTTACAGGAATTGCATTTATTCTCTCCTAAAGTTTGCAAAATTAGTATTTTACCATTATTCAAACTGGGTTCCCCTCTTCCTTCTCTACAGATCTAAACCACTCTTCTGATGTGTGTCCTTTTAGTTTTAATTATGTAAGCTCAGCTCCGCAAAAGTGCTTTTGAGAACTCGTTAGCCTTAGAGCTCCCTGAAATTGTTTCAGAAGAACACCTCTGTCACACTATACATCTTTTCACTGTATTAAAATAGTAGTAGAAGTAACCGTTTTAAAAGTATATGTGTAATCTCACAGTGTTTTCTACAAGATGCATAATTTCCTGAAGGTGTGATAACTAGTTATTTAGTCATTTACTTACAATTGTGAAGATAAAAATGTGTCAGGTATTAATTTTTTATCTTGTAGTAGAAAGAAACAAGGCTCCAATTCTATGTAGTCTGGAAAAAATGTTTTTGTTTCTATATTTCAGCTTTTAGAAGACCAAGTTTTGACATCCAGTCTCCTCCTAATATTGGTCTGCGACGTAGTGGGCAAGTTGAAGGTGTGCGTCAGATGCATCAGAATGCTCCACGAAGTCAGATGGCCACTGAGCGAGACCTGCAGGCTTGGAGACGAAGAGTTGTTGTACCAGAAATACCACCAAGCTTACTCAGGTCTGCAGGCAGCTTACTGGGCTGCAGATATGACTAGAGAGAACTCATCATGTTGCTTTTTCTAAATCGAGTTCTATTAGACCTTAGCTAAAGTAGATACGTGGTACAAATTGAAATAATTTGGTATTACGGTCAGTTGTGCTTAAAAACTTTCAATTGTAAAGTTCATTCAACAAAAGTAAGTGGAGGTTGCTCTAGTTTCGTAGAGAATGATTCTCCCATATTTCAGTATTCTAAGCCAACTTAAAGGACAGCTGGATTACCTAGATATTTTTTCATTTTCCAAAATAAAGGGATATAGGTTAAATTTATTTACATGAAAGAGATCAAAGAGATTGTGCTTTTATGAGACTTTGGGGGGATGATGTACTATGACCAGAAGCTGAACTGGGCTCTTGAAATGCTAAAACAGTTAGCTGCTTTCAAAAGTCCTCTTAGTATGCATCCGTGAAAAGGAGGCTTAATATTGATAGCTAAATATTTCTTTTTAGTGGTGCAGCTATATGTGCTGCCACATCTCTGAAATTTTCAAAAAGCTTTCCCAGTGTTGGGAGGTAGGAAAAAAAAAGGGAAAAATGTGGTTTAAAAATGGGACTGAAAAAGTTTATTATATTCTGATATTTGCAGGGGAGACTTCCTTAGTATCCGTCTTCTTTATCTGGAAATGAGAGGACATATGTTATAGATATTTGAGTAATAATAATGTCTGAAATCAATAATGTAATGGAATTAGGGTTTTTAAGATAGATACTTTAAAGAGAATGGACCTTATAACTTTTCAGCATTGTCAAAACAGATGTAGAATTAGATTTTCATTACTTTCTTGCAGGAAGCAGGAAGAATATCGAATTGCCAAAGGGGAAGAAGAGAGAGATCTTTATGCAACAGAGAAGAAAAAGTCATTTGAGTCATTGGAAAAGGTATGCAGCAGCTTCCAGGAATAAGACATGGTTTAAAAAAATGTCAGCAGACATTTCTGAATGGATGATCCTCAAAGGTTTCTTCTGATTCATCTTCCACTTATTGCAGTGGACAAGTTTTGATTTATTTTTACAAATATCTAGAATTCTTTTTTCTTTGTCTTGCCTCCTTCCACTGAAGGTATTTGGTAGTAATTTCTAAAGGCAGGCTTGATTTCAGGCCATTCTGGTTTTACTGAAGTTGAAGTTTCAAAGACAGTTGTTGCAGGTCTATGCTAAAGCATTGAGGTGCAAGTGAGAATATTCAAGGTTCTATATTTGAAGCATTATAGGCTATATCGCTTTTTCCTTGTCATTTTACTTTAGATGGCAATGTTTTGTGTATGGGGCAACTTTTTCAGACTTGCCTTGTTTTGAATGATTTTTTTTATTACCTATTTTTTCAATAGATCATTAAGAAGGAAAAACTGGTTATTGGTCTGCTTTTATAAGATAGTTGCCTGATTCCCTGTGTCTTGCAGTACAAAACAATTTGGTGCAAGGATTCTGTTTGATGATCCCCTTAACTGGAGGGAGTTGTGAATATCTGGTCCTCTCAGAATTGCATATTGTAGGCAGTTAATGTCTTGATTCTCTAAATATATTTATCAGGTAATGTGAGTGGACCTATCACTTACAGTAGTTTATTAAGAGCAATTTCTCGGAACAACTATTAAATGGATTAGCAGATTTAAAACTATTGGCTTACAGGAAAATTATTTCTTGTGAAAAGGAGTTTTGATGTGATCAGACTGATGTGAAGAGGCCCTTTCAGTTTTTACCTTCAGCAGTGCTTTTAGCCACCCTTTCACCCCCATAAGTTTGCCACATACTTTTTATGTTAACTTCTTTTTTTTCACTTCTTATGTAAATTAGAGTGACTCTGAGTCTTCATTAATACAATCTAAACGTAGACTGCATAGACGGAAATACCGCAATTACCGAACACGGCATAACATTGAACAGCTGGAGTCTTCTGATGAAGAAAGAGATAACTGTTTTGGCTTGATAGAGCAGGTAAGTTCTTTTCCGAGTTCTGTATTTTGAACTTGAGTTCCTCAATGAGTGAAGTTTCACATAAACGTGCCTTTTGTCTCCTAAAACAAGCAAGCAAGCGAAAAACCAAACCCCTCTTTTACCAGGGAAAGTATTTCTGGAAGTGTCATTGTTGTTAGTGCTTTTCAAACCCAGTTATTTTAATGATGGCAGTCTTTTTATAAATGGGTGAACTATTTTTGCTGAGAATCTTTTAAAGCAAATCCACAGCCCGAAGCAAAAAACTGAAGTACAATGATGGGATTGGCTTAATGTGAAGTTTGGATTTTGGATGTGTTTTAGCTATTTCCCTGCTAAAACCTTCCAAATTTATGCATGCACCTAAAACTGGAAATTTCAAAGGTTCTTGATAAAGCATTGTTACGGCCTGGTAATGTGATTCTTCCACAGAGTCTGTTTGTCCTGGCCAAGTCCTGGCTTCGAGTGAAACAGGACTTTGCTGTAGGTAGCAGGAGCTTTTGGCTGTTGTGTTGTCAGATGCTGTAAATCAGTGGTAGGGCTGCTTGGACTACAGTTGTCTTGCCTTGCACACAAGGAAATAGTCTCAAACTGGGAAAGGAGGAAGGAAGTGGAAAGGGTAGAGAAGGTTGGCCTTGTTGGACTAGTCACTTACTTTGTTAAGGAAGAATGGTGAACAAAATGGGGAACATTGAGGAGATAAGATCATTTTGTAAGTAAAATAAAGAATTACATACTTTAGAAATGGACTCTTTTCTCCTAGCATCTTAACAAAAAAATCCTACCTATTTACAATCAATAAATCACTTTTAAAAAGGTCAAGTTTTCCTTGTTTTGGGAATAGGGTGGAAGGGGAGTTAACAGGAGACTTCTGGCACCTGACAAATTCAAAGCACACAAAATGCAAATAGGAGAGGAATGTTCACTGTCCTGTGAATAGTACATATACTTAAATATTTTTGAAGAAGTGATGTTAGATCTAATAAGACTACAACTAGTAATACTGTAGGAAGCTGAGCTTTGATGTAGATTTTGTTTTTTAATTTGTTTTAATCCTACAAATCGTAGGATAAAAGAGAAGAACAGGCTTAGTGTACAGGATGAACAATATTCACTGTATGAACAGATCTTAGAGGGAAGACTGTTAACTTTGTTACTCTGAAAATGACAAAGAAATAATCAGCTGGACTAATACGAACAGTCTTGAAGTTGCAAATTAAATCTTTTCTTACTTTTCTTTTTGCTTGACAGCATATAACTTGAGACAAGCAATGCATTATACTTAGTCATTTCAGTTATGCAAAACACATTTAAAGCATGAAATTAATGCAAATAGATTGTTGAACAACAACCAAGAAATGACTTGAGTTGTAATATATTTTGTTGTATCTTGACTATTTAGTTTTGCATTTAAATATATGCACGAGTACACTCAGTTAGTACTTTGTCAATCAGTTGATACTAAAATCAGAAAAATCACCTGATTCTAACTTGCATAACTTATGAAAAAAAAAAAATCATAGAAGTGCTACTCCTGTAACAGAATATACTCATGTTGTGTGTGGATGTAAGCTGTGATAGTTTTCCTTGATTTGTTTCTTTTGCAATCTTTAAATTCTTCCTTTACATTTTAATGTGCTGGATTTTATTGTGTGCTTTTACATGACCTAATTACAGCATCATGAATCTGGAATTTGAAGGACTCTGAATCGCCCACCACTTTGTTCTGTTAAACAATATGAACTTATCCTTAGACTAGAAAAAAATAGAACTGTCATATGGTAGGGGGGATGGAAGTGTTGCTTTGTCAAGAGTGGCTACAGCAGGTGGATCCACATGTTGCAAATGAAATGTGAGTGAATATACAGAAGTTAATGATTAATAGCACACCCCTGAGCTTAATAGAGTAATTTGAAATCAGCTACAGAAAAGAACTACTTTAATTTCCATTTTAACAACTCTTTTTACCAAATTTCTTCCTAACTTGATAACATGCAGACATGAATGGAGAATGTGGTTTTTATTTTAAAGCCTTAAAACATTCTGTGAGAAAGTTTTGGATTGACTCGGTATGTTTTTAAACTCAGGAAGCTGAAGAAAGTGAGGGTTCTGGCTCATCTGATGAAGAGGAAGAATGGAGAAGTGACAAGAAAAGCAGCAGTAATAGTTCTAGGTAAAAGAGAATGAACAAATCCCAGCTTCTAGTGTAACGAGTTTTACTTGAATTTTGGCAAGTTAAAAGTATGGAAATTCTGTTGTGCTTCATATGTAATAATGTTTTGTAGGGTACTGTACTGACACATTGTATTGTTATTCAGTATTCCATTTCACCAAAACATTTCTGTCTTTTAGTGTAGTTTCAAATCATTTTGCCTTTTGCTAGTTGCATTTTGCTAGTTGGCAAAGCGTAGGAAGATAGTCTGGAACCTTTTTTTATAGGGTGCTTTGTTCTTTTGTTTTTTGAGGAGTAGGGGATTTTGTTTTGTTTTGGGGTTTTTTATTGTTTTGTTTAGTTTTTTTAATAAGCAACAGTCAGTTGCTCTTGGAAAAATGGTTGAAAAAAATCTTAATTTTGATAAGGTTGCAGTTTTATTTAGAACTGAAGTTATAGATTTTAATCACTTTACAATGGCTTTTTTCGTATTCTTTCTAGAACTCTGGGTAGCAGAACTAAAAAATACTGAGAGAGAAAAAAAGCAAATGTGTACCAGTGAGATTTGTATAACTGTCTTTAAAGAATTTAAGTAGTGTTTGGCTACTGTCTTCTTTAGGGAGGGCTCTTAACTAGCCCAGAATTTCATTGCACAACTTTCTTGAATGAAATTACAGACTTTTAGAATTTACCAGACTTAATGAATTCTAATTTTTTAAAAAC
>KZ510023.1:4203-16180 GCA_002844005.1 Limosa lapponica baueri | reverse complement strand
TGGGGCAGATGGGATGGAATACCCCTGTTGGTCAGTTTTGGGCCACCTGTCCTGTCTGCTCCTCCCTGCAGGTGCGACCCCTCTACGCTCTGAAAAGAAAATTAGTTCTGTTTTACCTCAAACCAGGACATTAGTAAAGCAAAAGCTGCACACACAAGCAAAGCAAAACAAGGAATTCATTCACTACTTCCCATGAGCAGGCAGGTGTTCAGCCATCTCCAGGAAAGCAGGGCTCCGTCATGCGTAATGGTTACTTGGGAAGACAAAACGGCATAACTCCAAACAGCCTCCCCCTTCCTTCTTCCTCCCCCAGCTTTATATGCTGACCATGATGTCATATGGTATGGAATATCCCTTTGGTCAGTTGAGGTTAGCTGTCCCGACTGTGTCTCCTCCCAACTTTTTGTGCACTCCCAGCCTACTCTCTGGCAGGGCAGTATGAGGAGCAGAAAAGGCTTTGACTGCTTAGCAACAACCAAAAACACTAGTGTGCTATCAACACTATTCTCATCCCAAATCCAAAAGATAGCACTATACCAGCTGCTAGTAAGAAAGTCAACTGTATCCCAGGTGACACTATGACACCAGGTTATTCATACAAGGCTAGCAGATGTGATGCCACATCTGTGCAAGACACACACGCTTCTGGAGCAGCAGCTGGAGTCACGATAGGATGGGCATGTTGTGTGGGAAAATGGCTAAAGCCCTTTTCCTGCCTCTACCTCACCCTCTCTCATCTGAGAATCAGATCATCTCCGTGCTTACCCTTCCTCTTCTCACAGCGGTCCTGTACAATGAAATTGATAAGGATTATCAGGTTCTCAGAGCTGGAGGCCCCACAGGTATCAGTCCTGCTCTCATGACCGGAGGAAACCAAGGACTTGGTTGATCCTTAGAAGAGGTGAGGGCCAGGGCAGAGACAAGAAAGCAGAAGCTCAAACCCAGGTGTTCTGGACTGTCCTGCAAACCTGTGACTGAACTGGCTGCCCTTTGCACAGAAGATGCACGATCTACTCTTTTTCTAGACATCCAAGGAGGAAGGAAACTTAACATACCCTAAGGACTGGAAGTCTGGATATCAGTCCTCCTATTCAGGACTTCTGGCTCCTCAAGTCGCCTCTTGATCAAGTGCAGAAGAAAGCATATGTGAACTGACCAAGTTAGTGGACAGAACAGAAGCCACAAGGCTCCTCCTAGACTCCCTTCTTGGGAGAGTATGAGGAGGACATAAGCCAGTTTTTATGCTACCGGAGGGAGACAGCTCTCACAGCACATACTTTGAAGCCAACAAACTCTCAGCAGTCCATGCATGGCTTCCACTTCAAAAAAAATGTATGCAATAGGTCCCAAAAGAAAGCATAAATGACCCTGGGCTCTTCTTCCTTCCCATACTATTAGCTAATATTTGTAGTCATATTTATTCCATAAAAGCCTGACTTCAAAATAAGACTTTAGGAGGTCCATAGATACCACTATTTTGCACTGCAGTAAGAGAAGTCTACAGAGTTACTTGCAGCATTGTTTACTTAATACAACATAATACCTTTAATTTGTACTAAAAATTGACTGTTGTTTATGAGATAGCAAAAATGTGCTTTTTAATGGACTGAAAAGAAAATGTTGATGACCTATGAAGAGTTGTCATACATGTCTGATGCTGTAGCAGATCTTGAAATAAAAATGTTTTAGCACTAAGTGCTTTCATTATGAAAGAAAAATTTGAAGGAATAGGGATAATAATGAGATAGTCCTTTTCTGCTCATAAAAATAAAGCAGCTCATCACAATTGGGAAAAAAGCTTTTCTTTGCTTCCGTCATAGCCATGACCTTAACTTCTCTAAAATTCTTTGTCACAATTAGTCTGGTTTAGATCATTATTTTTGCTGGGGGCTCTGTTTAATTCATTTCTTTCCTCACGTGCTATGTATTCACCAATATGTGCAGCACTACTAGAAGGTGACATTTGGAGTTTAACACATGTACTGTGTAGGATAATTTTGATAATGTCCCAGTAAGCTGCCACTGACTAAACAGCAGTCTAAAATCCATTTGGTTCCATCATAATGGTTTATTCCATTTACCATTAATGGTAAACCATTAAAACTGATCCACTTCCTTGATGGGCAATAAAGTAAATACAAACCTCACAGTAAGAAGTTAATGATCTGTCCCTAACGAGGCTGTGACTTTGACGTACTCAAGCACCTACTCTCAGTCTAGAAACAAGAAACGGTACATCACCAGATATGTGCACTGAGCTGGAAATTGTCCATTTGTTATCCTTTTGGCCATGTTATATTCAGCTTGTCACAACTGGGTATGGGTATCACTCTCAACAGTGATTTTTATTCCATTTAAGCTCCAAGCCAGGATCTACAGTCAAACAAAGCCTTTTTTGGATTAGAAAATGATGTGACTCCACATATCCAATGAATCAGATATGCCTTCCACATTAACTTTAATAGAATCAAACTAACAAGAAGAAAAATAAAGTAATAGCAAACATTAATTGAATTTTCACAGTAGTTATTTACAAACTATGTCTGTGCTCACTTTAATCTCGGGTTTAGTCTCCAATCCTGTTCCAGCTGCAATTGATTGCCAACTGACATGTCTTTTGAAGTCTGCCACACAAAATGTTCCAGACCTTAAAAGTACAATAACCACACATAACCCCTCCATTCCAAAAGCACCATGCTCCTCATCTATAATTTTAACTTAAAAATTTGAAGTTATATCACCAAGTGTGATATAGCTCTGCTTGGCAGAGTTGAGGAAGTAGAAAAGGCAATTTGCCAGCCAGGAAGCTGAGAAGAGCCATTCTGCACTTCGCACATGACTTAAGACAGCCACCAGTTAGCTTAATGCTGCCCAAGCTGAAATGGCCTTCCAGGGGCTGTTCTGACAACTTTGCTCTTTCCATGCTCCCTCTCACTACACCACTTCTTAAGCCTTTACACAGAAATGGGTTGTCTAGCGCTGGTGGTGCTGCCTTCCTGGCATTTAGGCATTTCTTTAAAACAGCAGCATCCTAAATGGATGTTTTGAGCAGGTTTTTATCAATAAATACATTTTCTATTTTTGTTTTGTTTTCAAAATTTCATTTAGAATCAATGTCAGAATTCCTGCTGCTATTGACAATGTTGCAGTCCCAACAGGGGGAGAATCTTTTTTCTGCCCTAGAAATTCCATGGTCTGTGCGCGTTTCTAGTTGTTTTCTGTTCTCTGAAATTATACAGAAAAGTATCTGAACAATAGATCAGATCAGTAAAGCAATAGATCAGTATACTTATTTATCATTTTTCATTTAACTTCCTCAGTTAATGGTTGTAATGCTTTCCTTAAATGTTTTTCCACTCCTATTTTCCACTGGAATTTTGTACTTTTGTCCAGGTTTTCAACAACCTGGAAAGCTTTTGTAACTTGTTTAGCAACCTGTTTTTATTCCACTCACGCATTAAAACTTGTCTTACCACATCACACCTGTTCCGAGGGTGGACTCCAAGGAGGACTCTATCTGTTTGTCTGCCTTTGATCATGATCCATGTGTTCCTGACTCCAGATCTGGAATCCAGTTCCCATCCGTCGCTGAGTTCAGTCTGGGACTTCCTAGTGCCTGCCGGTGACGTGATCATCATCCTGGGAGCTTGATACTGGTTTTGTACATACTGTATATATTTCATTATTTTCTTTTTTGATATTATTATATTTTTCTTTTTATTATTTTATTCTTAATATTTCATTAAAGTAGTTTAGTTTTCTTTTAAACTCGTAAGTCTCTTTCTCTCTCATCCTTCTCTCCCTGAAGGGAGATGGTCTCCGTTCTCTGAAGGGAAGAGAAGCAAAAGAGAGCATATGTCATTCCTTTTAGTGGCCAGCCCAGCCCAAACCATGACATCCCTGGCTCGAAAATCCTAGGGGTTGACCTCAAGTCTCTCCAGGTGCTTTCTGCCAGAGGCTCCAGGTGGGGCCGTTATCCCTGGCTGAGGTGTAAAGCTCGTACCCATTGCTCTCAGTGCAGTTTGTAACAGTCCATTGTACTGTTCTATCTTCCCAGAGGCTGGTGAATGATAGGGAATGTGATAGACCCATTCAATACCATGCTCTTTGGCCCAGGTGTCAATGAGGCTGTCTTGGAAATGAGTCCCGTTGTCCGACTCAATTCTCTCTGGGGTGCCATGTCACCACAGGACTTGCTTTTCAAGGCCCAGGATGGTGTTCCGGGCGGTGGCATGGGGCACAGGGTATGTTTCCAGCCATCCGGTGGTTCCTTCCACCATTGTGAGCACATGGCGCTTGCCTTCACAGGTTTGTGGGAGTGTGATATAATCGATCTGCCAGGCCTCCCCATATTTATATTTCAGCCATCGTCCTCCATACCAAGGAGGCTTTAATCGCTTGGCTTGCTTGATTGCAACGCATGTCTCACATTCATGGATAACCTGTGCAACAGTGTCCATGGTCAAATCCACCCCTCGGTCACAAGCCCATCTATATGTGGCATCTCTTCCTTGATGGCCTGAGGAGTCATGGGCCCATCGAGCTATGAATAATTCACCCTTATGTTGCCAGTCCAGACCCACCTGAGCCACTTCAATCTCAGCAGCCCGATCCACTTGCTGGTTGTTCTGATGTTCCTCAGTGGCCCGGCTCTTGGGTACATGGGCATCTACATGATGTACTTTCACAACCAGATTCTCTGTCCGGGCAGCAATATCTTGCCACAGTTCAACAGCCCAGATGGGTTTGCCTCTGCGCTGCCAGTTGCTCTGCTTCTACTGCCGTCACCACCCCCACAGAGCATTTGCCACCATCCATGAATCGGTGTAGAGATAAAGTACTGGCCATTTTCCTTGCTCGGCAATGTCTAAAGCCAGCTGGATGGCTTTCACCCCCGCAAACTGGCTTGATTCACCTTGTCCTTCAGTGGCTTCTGCAACTTGTCTTGTAGGACTCCACATAGCAGCCTTCCACTTTTGATGCTTTCCCACAATCCAGCAGGATCACCATCTCTTCTCATTTGCTGGTAGTTCATTATACGGTGGGGCCTCTTCTGCACGCATCACCTCCTCCTCCAGTGACATTCCAAAAAACCTTGCCTTCTGGCCAGTCCATAATCACCTCTAGAATTCCTGGGCGACTGGGGTTTCCCATTCGAATTCGCTGTGTGATCAGTGCAATCCACTTACTCCATGTAGCATCCCTTGCATGATGTGTAGAGGGGACCCTTTCTTTGAACATCCAGCCCAGCACCGGCAGTCGAGGAGCTAAGAGAAGCTGTGCTTCTGTACCAACCACTTCCGAAGCAGCTCAAACCCCTTCATAGGCTGCCAGTATCTCCTTTTCTGTCGGAGTATAGCGGGCTTCAGATCCTCTGTATCCCCGACTCCAAAACCCTAGGGGTCGACCTCGAGTCTCCCCTGGCGCTTTCTGCCAGAGGCTCCAGGTAGGGCCCGTTCTCCCCGGCTGCGGCGAAGAGCACGTTTTTAACATCTTGTCCTGCTCGGACTGGCCCCAGAGCTACTGCATGGACTATTTCCTGTTTAATTTGTTCAAAAGCTTGTCGCTGCTCAGGACCCCATTTAAAATCGTTCTTCTTCCGGGTCACTTTATACAGAGGGCTCACAATCAGACTGTAGTCTGGGCTATGTGTCCTCCAAAAACCCACAATGCCTAAGAAAGCTTGTGTTTCCTTTTTGCTAGTTGGTGGAGACATAGCTGCTATTTTACTGATCACATCCATTGGGATCTGACGGCGTCCATCTTGCCATTTTATTCCTAAAAACTGGATCTCCTGTGCAGGTCCCTTGACTTTACTTCGGTTTATGGCAAAACCAGCTTTCAGAAGTATTTGAACTATTTTATTCCCCTTCTCAAAAACTTCTTCTGCTGTGTTGCCCCATACGATGATGTCGTCAATGTACTGCAGATGTTCCGGAGCTTCACCCTGTTCCAGTGCAGTCTGGATCAGTCCATGGCAAATGGTGGGGCTGTGTTTCCACCCCTGGGGCAATCGATTCCAGGTGTACTGGACACCTCTCCAAGTGAAAGCAAACTGGGGCCTGCACTCTGCTGCCCGACAGTTTGAGAAGAATGCATTAGCAATATCAGTTGTGGCATACCACTTGGCTGCCTTGGACTCCAGTTCATATTGAAGTTCTAACATGTCCGGCACGGCAGCACTCAGCGGTGGCGTGACTTCATTCAGGTCATGATAGTCCACAGTTAGCCTCCACTCTCCATTGGATTTCCGCACCGGCCATATGGGACTGTTAAAGGGTGAGCGAGTCTTGCTGATCACTCCTTGAATCTTTAGTTGACGAATCAACTCACGGATGGGACTCAGAGAGTCTCAGTTCGTGCGATATTGCCGCCGATGCACCGTTGTGGTAGCGATCGGCACCTGTTGTTCTTCAACCCTCAACATCCCCACAACAGAAGGGTCTTCCGAGAGACCAGGCAAGGCAGACAACTGTTTAACTTCCTCTGTCTCCAAGGCAGCTATGCCAAAAGCCCATCGGTACCCTTTTGAGTCCTTAAAACACCTTCTCCTGAGGTAATCTATACCAAGGATGCCTGGAGCCTCTGGGCCAGTCACAATGGGATGCTTTTGCCACTCATTCCCAGTTAGGCTCACTTCAGCTTCCAGTGCAGTCAACTCTTGGGATCTCCCTGTCACTCCAGAAATATAAATGCATTCTGCCCCTCTGTAGCTTGAAGGTACTAGGGTACACTGGGTGCCTGTGTCCACTAGAGCCTTATACTCCTGTGGGTCTGATGTTCCACGCCATCGAATCCACACGGTCCGGTTGTCCCTGTCCCCCACCTGGCTGGAGGCAGGGCCCCTCTAATACTGGTCACAGTATCTGCTACTCACTTCTTGCAGAAATGATCTGGAAGTTCCTTCAAGGGGATCAGAAGTAAGATCAGGCCTTCTACTCTGTCTGGGGAATTGCGCACTGGAAACTGGAGCGGCACTTTTCCTGTAGAGATCCCCTTTTGTGGTTGTTCTTCCTTGCAACTCCTGTACCCATGTCCCTAGGATCAAAGTAGGTTGTCCATCCCACTTCCTCAGGTGTGTAGCCCCTGTATTCTCTATCTTGAGTAAAGAAACACCTACCCCTAATAGCTGAGATACTGGCCCATACCGGTGGGGAGAAGGACATATCCTCTTCAGGTTGCTGGACCTTCCAGGACAGTTTCTCCACAGCTGAGATGAGGCGACTTTTTTCATATTGCCGAAGTCGGGCAGCCACCTCATCCACTGTTGGTCCCTCTTTGCCTTTCCATTCCATCACTGCCAATGAGTTGGCATATGATGATGGTGCGCTCCGTACAAACTTCCGCCACACGGACCTTGTGCATTGGATCTCATCAGGATCTGTGGGTAACTGTGCATTGATAAATCATGATCATGATAGGTCATGATAAATCATCTCCCGCACAGCTAATTCTCCCAGGTACTGGATACCTCTTTCCATGGTGGTCCACTTGCTCGGATGACCTACAACATCTTCACTGAACGGGTACCTTTCCCTCACGCCTGACAGGAGTCGCCTCCAGAGGCTGAGGGCTTGTGTCTTTTTCCCAATCGACTTGTCAGTGCCCCCTTCCCTAGACAGAGATCCCAGCTGCCTGGTTCCCCTACCCTCCAATTCCAAGCTACTGGCCCCATTATCCCAGCACCGGAGCAGCCAGGTGACAATGTTCTCGCCTGGAAGTTGGCTGAAATCTTTTCGCATGTCCTGCAGCTTGCTCAGGGATAGGGATCGGGTGATTATCTCTGGTTCTTCCTCTTCCTCCTGTTCTCGTGCTGACCCTGGATCATCGTCATCCCTCACTAAGCGAACTGATTTCTTGGTGTATTTCTTCTTCTGGATAGGGGCAACCGATACAGGCACAGGTTGGTTTTCTGGTTCAGCTGCAGTGCCTGTCACCAGGGTTGGAGTAACCACATTGCCTGCCACTGGGGTTGGAATAGCTGCAGTGTCTGTTGCAGGAGTGGCAGTAGCCATACTGCCTGTCGGCTTGGTTTCCCTCTCTTTCTCCTGAGGATGCTGCACAAAATTGAGCAGTGTTTGATAGATACTGGCCAGGGTACAGCACAGTGTGGTGAGCTGTGCCTCTCTGGAATAGGCACAGCATTTTCCTTTCAAATATTCTATCACTTTACAAGGGTCCTGTAATTGTTCGGGCGTGAAATCCCAGACCATTGGAGGTGAAATCTCTCCAGATACCTGCCCATGTTCTCCCACATGCCATGCCACCCATGACTCTCCAGCCTCGGGGCAGATCTCTGGGTGGTAGTCTTAAATAGTTGCTTAACCCTAAACAAAAGCTGAAACACATTCAGGAGACCTAGTAATAGGACCAAGCTGGTTTGCATGTCCCAAGAGTACTCAAAAGTCTCAAAAACTGGCATACCCGGCACGAAAGAGAAAAGGGAGGTGAAAGAGCTGGGGAAATTATCCCCCCTGCTTCCCCCATAGACTGTGAGTTACTATTAATAAATTCCCCGAGGTACAGGCAGGAAAGCAGTGCCAAATAAATGCCCCAACATAACCATCTGAACAGTGATGCTATCATGTCATAAGTTGATATCGCACAGGACGGCAAAATTATAATCCTGATCCCTCTCCCAGAGGTGATAAACATCATCACAGGGAGTACATAGAACATGTAAGATCCCAACTTTTCTCCATTGATTTTATGGTAATCTAGGCAATTATTTTAGGACAGGATCATCCCTCCTGAATCACTGAGTGGCTAAGATGCAGGCAGTTCCTAAGCTAGGCACTTATCACTGAATCCCACTCAGTGCAAACAACATTAATAGATCTGGGAGCAAACACTACTTTTGTGGTATTTCGGTGTGACGCACTGTATCATTATTACTGAGTCACAAATGGCAAATTTGTAATGGTACCTTTCAAAAATGTGCATTCCAGTTTAGTTTTGGCTTATGAAAATTTTCCAAAATAGTTATTTAATTATTTAATGCTTAATTTTCTTAATGAAGAAAACAGAAGTGGAAATCCCTCAGCTGAGTTCAGCAGTGCAATTTTATGAGCTGACAAACTTAAAAGCTATCGTGCATGTGCTTCAGATGACAGCTTTTCCAACTGCTCTGTTGGAGATAAGGATAGCGACTGAGAGATGGGCACACCACCACTGCTTGTCTGATGGTGAGAGCCCTTCCCTGTGCTGTACTGCATGCAATGTTCCTTGTTGTCATACCATCTGCTGCCTTTGATCCCCCCTAGAACATTAACTCCCTTATGGAGAACATGCAGATGTGATCATCCAATCTCCAGATTTGGATTTTGAAAATTCTTAATTTTCCTGTGTGTCCACCCTGTATAATGCAGCTGTCCCTGACATAGATAGGTATTGCATATATTAAATGCCTGTAGCCAGTAAGGAATGAAGGCTGAGCCCCTTTTCCCTGGCTACTTTCTTTAGCAGACACATGGGATGCTGTGTCACATGAATGGACTGACTCAGCTATAACTTGACCTTGCATTGACCTTGTAGTTCTCAGTCTGAAGGACGTAGTTAAAGAATAACTAAAACACAGGTAAAGTGTACCTGCTTACTGGATTATTTTGCCCAGATTTGCAGTACTTAGGAGCAATCAACTATTTTACTTCAACAGAGGAATACAATTATAGCATTAAAATTACTAGTGAGCGATCCTTCTTTCACAATCCATATATGCTTTTCCCCTACTGTTCACTGAAATGGAGACCAGAGGAACAGTCATTGTTTGGCTGCAGTTTTTCTCTAGGTTTGTTATGTGAATTTTTGTAGTCTGTCCTGTTGGAATTAGGCACAATGCGTGGAGAGACTGAGGGCATCAGGTCCCTGCTCTGTTGCCCATATTGCAAAAATGGGCAAAGCTTTTGTAACTTTTTTAGGAACTTGTTTTTATTCCACTCGCACATTAAACCTTGTCTTACCACATCACACCCTGTTTACAATGGGTGCTGAATAATAAAGCTTGCTGCACTTCCTCAGTGTGTGGTATCGCCTACAGAAGAGAAGAAAATGTCTTTGGAGTGTCAAAGACAGCTTGTTGAGGAATGTATCCACCAAACTGCAGAGCAATACACAATTCTGTTATTACTCTGGAATCACCAATAAAAGGTAGGAAAGGGGTCAGTTTGACTCATACCACATATATGTCAATTTTATCTTACCTAAAATGTGAAGGCCATCTGTCTACCTTTCTATGGTCAGACCTTCAGACCTTCAGACCTTTCTATGGTCTGAACAAAGTCACAAACACACAGAGTTGCTAAACCTCCATGGGCTACCAGAAACTTTCCGTATTTAAGATCAGAGTACTCACAGTCACACTGTCCTGTTTTTCTCGTGAACCACAATGAATCAGGCTAAATGCTGAGGGTACCCTCCAGACAATCTGAGCATCTGTCACAGGGTGGATTATTAAAACTGCAAATTGCTTGCCTACAAGAGGACTGCTTGACCATGCTCAATTCCTTCCTTCCACTGAACCACAGGGAGAAGTTTCAGATAGTGTACCTGTTTCCAGCTGTCTTGGTCAAAAGGGATCACAGCTTTTCAGATGTGACTTGCCAAATATCTACTGATGGTCAAGCTTACATTCCCTTTGCAATTTTTACCAGAGGTGTTTATTACTACCTCTTAATTCAATCCATTGTCCACTACCTTAAAACAAACATCAACTTTTATGTCCACTTAAAGAAAAAAATAACTGTTCAATGTACTTGTACAGATCTAGTAAGCACAACACTTTCCAATAGCATACAATATAAGTTCTATGTTTAACAGTTTCACTTATGTGTAGGAATAATTTCAATGTAATAGCACACATATCCACTACCTGAGTTTTATCAGGAATTGGTTTGCTTGGTTTTCATTAAAAAGTCTTGGCCAAATCAAGAAATGAACCTTTTTAATCCAAATTTTTATGCTACTCTATGCTGAGAAACAGCACTTGAAATTTCTACAGCAGAAAAGGCTGTTGAAGGCTTGAATTGCCCTATACTGAAAAAAAATAAAAGCAAGCTTATGAAATGGAAGAATGCAGTGGTGCTCAGTAAAGTCCTTAAATCTAATATCTAAGATGTGAAAGAGGGGAACCTTTGTAAAAGCACAGTTTTCCAGAAACAGACCTTTCTTTTTGTGATAATCAGGACAATTAGGTGAGAGTAAAGGAGGCTCACAAGTTGTCTCTCCTACAAGAAGAGAACATTCTACCGTTGAGTACTTGCTCTGTGGGAGAAGCCAGTTGTATGAGAAACCACATCGGATGATACATGCATCCAGGACCATAGGACGGTGTTTGAGTCTTTTTCCTCTCTCTTGAATGTTAGGCTGGGAAATGTCAGGATAGGCCTTCACATTTTCTCTCACCCAAAATCCAGATCCCTTCCAAATAATCATCTTTTTCTTGGAGTCCTATCCCCATGCTCAAAAAACTTTATGCAGGCATGCTCTTTTTTGAAGACAGAGTCTTGAGGTGTTCCATTCTAAATACAGGCAACCGCTCCTCTGTTGAGAGGCAGCACGTTGAGGGGAAAAGAGTAAAAGGAAATACATTATATTAGTACAATGAATACTGACTTATCACAAAATAAATATTCCCCGTGTGTATGTTAATAGCACATGTCACACAAGGTTATGTTTGGGGATTATTTTTCCTCCTGCTCAGTATTTTACTGCAATTTTCCTAAGAGACCAGCCACAATATTTTGGATTATGGAGCCTGTTGTAGCTACAGCTATATTACAGATAGGACAAAGACACACATTTTATGTAAATTGAGAGCTAAATCTGAACTTTCCAAAAGTTTGAGATGTTAGAATATATGGGGTTTTTTTTAAAGGCTTTATTATTCCAAGATCAGGGCCAGCTGCAAAGATTGGATTCAAATCCAAAAACATATATTAAAATGCATACATTTCTTGGTAGAAAGAAGTTTTAAAACCTG
>KZ510022.1:19466-33882 GCA_002844005.1 Limosa lapponica baueri | reverse complement strand
TGTTCAATCCTGCAAACCCTTGAGAGCTATTCCAGTGAACTCCCCAGGATCAATAAGTACCAGGGAGCAGCAATGAGACAGCAGATATTGCGCGTAATAGGTTTTGCTTCTGCCTGATGTGGGGGTTTTGGTTTTGCTGCATTTTACCCTGCCATTCTCTATTGCATTAAGAGAACAGATGTAATTTCATTGAGGACTCCAGTTCAGTAAATTGCAAAGAGGCTGGTATCAGATATCAGCCATTACTCCATAAGGCCATTTTATTGCACACTCAGACACAAAGCAGTTGGGTCCGAGCCTGTCAGACCTTATCACTTGGTAGCTCTCAGATCCCATTACTGCTGCATTTTCAAGATTAATGCTAAAATCCCTCCACATAATTCAAGTCAGCTGGGTGATTCGCTTTCCTTCCTCTCCAATCTCTGAGAGTTCAGACTGAGTAATTTGCAGGGAAGAGAAAGGGGATGCACCACTGCACAAGGGACCCATGTCAAACCTCCCCACTTCCCCTGGCAGCATTTTGAGTAACTTGACCACAGGTGATGCATTTTAAATGGTTTTATATGTTACAGCTAAAAGTGAAACAGATCTCTCCTAAACACCATGTGGCTTTGTGACTTGGGGAAATTTAGCAGGGATAAATTTAACAGCACCCATGACATTCAAAGACATTGCTTAGAAACAAATCTTTGCCTTGAATAACAACTTTGGAAATCTCCAGTATTTCCCCATCCTATTCAATGTAACCCCCTCTCTTTTTTCTTCCAGGACAAGCAGGGAATTCCTTGGTGGTTAGGACTTAGCTACAAGGGGATTTTTCAATATGACTACCACGACAAAGTGAAACCAAGAAAGGTAAGCGTTTACTTTATCAAGGTCTGGGCTTGCCATACATGTTATAGCTTGATTTGAGGGTGTGATATATGCCAAATACTGGCACTGATTCCTGTGATTTTGAAGGCTGTTGTTTCTCCCAAACTTGTATGAATGTCTGCAAAGAATTAATGGACAAAAGTAGCTCTTAATTTATTAAATATTGTGGTACGGGGTGAAATAAGCGTCACTTAATGTTGCAATTTACGCTTCTTTTTTGCATGGTTCGTAAGACATAAATGGGAACTGAAGGCCTGATCCTCTCAGGTCCTGGAGACCTTCCATCCCCACTGGCTGTGGCGGGATTGAGGGTGCTCGGCCAACCCTTGATTGTGTATTGTCAAGCCATAAATGATCCGAGAGAGGGGGGGAAGAAGGGACTGGAAAGCTTCTTCCATTTATTACAAACAGAAAAAATTGCATGATTTTCCCAGGAGCAGCATTACATTTGATAAGCAACAATTTTACTAACTGAAGAGTTAGTGTCAAGCTAACAAGAAAAGAAAGCTTTCATCATATGCCTTTAAAAAAAAGGCATTAAAAAGCTTGTGCCCAGTTTCTGATTTGTTTAGGAACTTTACTTTGAAACCGTTTACAAATCAAGGCATGGCATGCATAGATCTGATCCCTAGACCTTGGTCAGTGAGGACTAGCCATACTGATCTCTTTATTACTATTTTTAGTGAGGCTTTCAGTGTATCTGAAAATCGAGATTTGTCTCAGTCCTTCCAAATTGCCTTTGAGAAATCCAGCTAAGGAATGTCCTGTTCATTTGGAAGGAGGAAGGTTCTGATCCCCTGAGCTCATCCTGCTAGGCGGACCCATGTGTTCTGATTTTCCTACCTAGGATGCCATCTGATAGAAAAAAAGCTCACCTCTGAGTACATGCCCTGCAGGTGGGCATGCACAGTCTGTTAGCAACAGCATTTGTTGTACTGCAAGCCCATGGAGACATCAGGAGGCAAGGTTTCAGGCTTGCTTGCAGGCTGCAGAGCTGGATGATTTAGAGCAACTAGGCAGCTCTTCAATGGATGCGGATGCTTCCACACTGAATTAATTACTGCATTTCTCATTTGTCTTTGTGCAAAGGTCCTCCCTCCCTTTCTTTCACCTCCTCTGATTGCATTCAAGTTGGACATTGTCTGGTGCTCACAGATAGCATTTTCTATTAAACTAGAATCAAGGTTTTGGTAGAAAAAAGTACTGCTAAGGAGGCAGAAGGAGAAAATAGGTGCATTGATTAGCCTTTTATTCACTGAAGGCTATTAATGGGGCTTTCTATTCATTGAAGAAAAGGATGAGGGGAGTAAGGGAGTTTCCATAGAGCATCTGTGCTCTAAAAGACGTATCTATTTGGGATCAATCATTACCTGCAGGGCAAGCCATACTCACACGTGATAGTTTAAAACATGCCTAGGCTAGGTGTTTGCACCCACATATCTCCATTGGTGCCAACCCCCCAGGGAAGACATGTCCTTAAAACAAGCCTTCAGAAGTCAGTCTTAGTGACAGAAACATTTCTTTGAAGGAAAACAGTGTTCTGCCATGACAAGGACTTAGCCATTCACAACCTATAGCAATTTTTATCAACCCTGATGGGATGAGAGTGTTGGTGGAGAGCATCAGAAGAAAGAAAAAAAAGAGGTCAGGTACTTTGACTGCATGAGAGGAGACAGCTGTTTCCACTGGAAGACTCAAGCCTCCTTTCTTAACTTCTCTACTTTCTCTTCCTCTCAAACACTCAGGGTGATCTGGTCTATAGCATTAGTTTTAGAGCTTGATAACATCTTGGCCAGCCTGTCTGGGTCCCCAGTAACCTTCCTCTCCCTCTCCCTAGAATCAGGGACTATAGGCACAGCCTACCCTTTTTCTGCAAGCGTAGTACTGAAAAATAGGGTGCCAGTTTTCTCTTTATCGGGAATTAGTGGTTTTTTTTCTCTCAGCACATTATGTTCAAAATCCAGGAGACCCAAAACAATGGTGCTGTCTTATGTATAAACCACTGAGGACTTCTGTGGCTTAGCAGAAGTGGTCGTAAATCTGGGAGGGAAGGTTGGGTGGGAAGGGAGAGCAGGAATTTCCGGGCCAGAATTTGTCCATTGCCACAATCCAGAGACCACAGCAGTGAAAAGACAGCCTAGATGAGCATTTCTCTGTTACATGATGCTTGCAAACCCCATCTGTTGGCAGGGCTATTCCAAAATGCACAGCCTAAATCAGGGACAGGACTTGGATAGAGTGGCTGGGGCTTCATTATTTCTCCATCATGTGCTTTTACTCTCTGTAGAGCAAGTAAAAAGACTTCTTACCCTACACAGGTGGTAAAACCCCTCTGGCGAGAGCAGCTCAACTCCCTCAATGAGGTGCAATGTTTAATCCTCTGCTAATTAGATTGTAAAATTGCACTTGATAACCCTGGTATCTGGGAGCTTACCATAGTATCTGATTCATTTCACTATACCAGCATGGGCTGGTTCAAGTCTTTGCTGTGCAAAGGGGAGGGGTAAACCTTACTGAACTTTCTGCAAGGTAAAATTAGAGGGGGAGGGGGAAGGAGATTATGTCCTTTCTGATCTTTCTTATTTTGTTCCTGCATATTGCCAATGCCAGAAACAAATTGAAAAATTACAATGGAAAAATAAATCTCCCTGGAAGAAACACAAGCAGAAAATTGTAGCAAGAAACCAGCTGAAACCAAGACATTTATATTAAATGCATATAAAAACCTTGCTTGTCTTATAAGGGAGATTGTAATGTTTTCCTATTATGTCATCCTAGATAGATTTCCATGCTTATTGTGTTTGCAAGTAAAACTGTAACCCACACTAAGCAGCTGAGCCTATCTCAGGCGATCCCATTAGCAGTCACTCAAAACCACGTTTTTATTAAATTGCTGGAGTAAATCAGCCATGTGTCTCTAGAAAACTAACTAGGTTTGTCAGCAAGTTGGATGAGTCTGGAAAGGAGAATTGAGGCTGACGCGGGGCCAGAACTTGATCTTGCTTGCGCTATTCTCACTCAGGCATAAGTCCTGCAGCATTTCTGGGGATGCAGCTGAGATGGGTATCTGGCACCTACCTGGAGGTGGTTCAGATGGGAATGCAGGGCTATTAAACTGGAATGCAGGTTGTGCTGGGCTGCAGAGCCTAATGTGACTCTGTGCTTCTATTTTTGTGTTCCCTCCTGCCTATACTTCAAATCTGTGGAAGCCCTGAAGCTACCCAAAGCCATCACTTTGAGGCTTACTGTTCTCCTTTCTGTTTTTCTCCAGTATGTTGAGGGGCTAGCTCACAGACTCAGCAAGCCCTGCCAAAGGCTTCCTCTTGAATGTTCCCTGTTCGAACCCAGATTTGGTCCATATCAGTTATGATCTGATAGACACTCCTTCTTAGGTATTAAATAAATGCAAAAGTTTCGGTATACTTCACAAAATCCATCAGTGCAGCTGAAAAAGAAGGGAGTATCAAGTGTGGAAAGATAGCTGCTGTCCTGCTAACCATATGCTGAGGCATTCTGGAAGTTTAGTAGTGGCTTGCAGAACAAGTGTCATTTTTGTAGCAGCAGTGCACAGCATCCAGGATGGGCAGAACCCGTCTCCCTCTATGTTAGTTAAGACTTAGCTTTTACGAACTCTTCCTTGTGAAGAGAAACGGCCCTTCAAGGCTCGGTGTGCCTTGGAAAAACGCATCAAAAAGGAGTCGCTGGGCTCTACCCATCTTGGGTCAGCACCATCCAATATTCGTGATAAACCAAAGCAAATCCTTTGGAGCCAGGTCTTCAGATAGGACATGCCAGCACCACTCTCCCACAAGGCGCTAAGGCTGTAGTGACCAAAACCATCATTTTCAGAGAAGGGTAATTAGGGTTGTTTTTTTGCTTGCATTGCAGAACAATTAGAAAGAGTGAGCGAGGCACCGCAGCCCCCCTGGGTGTCTATATTGTTCGTGAGTGGTGTTTGTTCGTTTTAACCAGCAGGTAGGGATGTAACTCCTCTCCATCCCCAGAGACCTGTACATGAAGTAGAAGCGGCGTAGCCTGGAGCTGTGAGACCGGCATGCTCAAGCAGTTGTAGTAGCACTAGGCATGTCTCTGTTGTTCTAGTGAGATATTCCTACTGATTTAAGAGCCCAAAGGCATCTTTCAGTGCACACAGTTTAACAGTTAGTAAACAATTAACTCCAAGCTGAAGAGTGAATGATTAACAAAGTCAGCCAAAGGACTTCCATATGGCCAATAAACAGAGAAATGCTTTAACTTACCACCAAAAATAAAATGACCTTAGCAGAGAGTCTGGTAGCGTTTGGTTCCTTTGCAAGAAATACCACTATACAGTGATACCCCCTTACCACAAGGCTTGTGGCAGCAAAACTTAAGGTGAGCCTTTTTTTTCAGACTCATAAACGCTATTAGTGTTTGCATTCTCTCGTTTACTGAAGAGAACCCAAGGGGAATAAAGACTTTTGGAAACAAGATAAAATGTGAGGCATCCCAAAATTCAGCTGTGAATGTAGCTTGACAAAGATTTTCCTGTGACAGCCAAACATCAGTTTCTGCCATTTCTTCCCAGCGTTGTCCTTTCTCCGAGATGAAATGAAGCATGCTATGAAAATACTCTGTCCCTTGCCATAAGGTCTCCACTGCGCTCTATGGCTTCTCATTGCAGAAGAATTTAATTTGTCGTTTTCTTGTGAATCCAAAGCAGTGGTAAGAGATTGACTTCCCATTTAAACATCCAAAAACAAGAATTGAGTTGGACCCATCCTTCCAAGCAATACAAAGCACATGTAAAATCAGTAGCTTTAAGTGTCTGATCAGAGAGAAATCACCTGCTTGTCGACAGCATGAGCAAAGTAATCAGCACATTGTGTCCAGAAAGTGAAAGATTGCTCTGTGATGTCACTTGGCCTTTTCCAAACAGCAAGAGATAGAGTGAACTTTCCCAATTCCAGAGGCAAAATGAGATATTTACACAGGAGGAGCAATAGTCTAATTAAGAGCTGCTTTATTGCAGAATAAATAGAGATCCTCTCTGCTTTAGGGCATAATGAAGCATTGTCAAGTCAGTAATTGCATTGATGGAGTGGTTAAACTTGTGCTTCCTGTGGTGAAGGAATGACAGACCAGTAACTTAAAAAAACATAAAGTAGGGATTGATGTGAAATGTACAGAAACTAGTGAACGATGGGGAGGAGGAAGCGGACAAATTGGTCTCTGTCCTGAGTAATCATAGAACATCGGGACAGTCAAAAAGGCAAAAGAAACATGAAATTCAAATCAGTTCCGGGGAGCCCCATTCACTTTGCATAACTCTTTGCCACTTGAGCCAATGGAGGTCAAGAGCTTAGAAGGGTTGAAGGTAGGACTAAAAGTGTGACCCTCCATTCCGTGTTTTAACATTGAATTGGTTGTTTTCACAGAGGACTTTGGGAGGGGTTATAAACCCTCACGTTCAAGGAGGGTGTTTGATTTGGCAGCAGGCTGGTTTCTGTTGTCAGAGGTATGGAGCATGTGTACCGCTCCTCTCACTGGCGTGCCACCGAGCCACAGGGTGTATTCAGAAAGGACTGGCCTTTCTCTAGAGCATCCAGAATCAAGTGGGGTCAGAGACAATGCACTGGACTCATGTCTAATTGGGCTCTTCTTGGAACGGCATCATTTCCTAAGACCTTTGCAAACATCTTTGCATTGCAGACAGGGATAAAAGATCTCAAATTTACAAATGATACAAGAGGAGCAGAAAACATTTCCAGGAAATACTGGTTTAAAAGCTAGTGGAGTCTCAGTGGCATTGCTGTAATAAATTATTCACCGTGATTAGCTGACTGTTAAGGACTACCTGCTGACTCCTTCTGCTCAGCGCTTTTATTTCTCTTCCCGTTGCTGATCCTTCATGCTTTTTGGATTATGGACTTGGCTGTAAACTGAACCAGTCTTCAGGTCATGGCGGGTTCAACTCATTTTATAGGGCAGTAATTCAGTCTTGGTTTAGCGTTTGGAAATGTGGAGCACTGGAGGAGGGAGACATATATAAAACGAGGTTCCTCACCATGCTGTTTCTTCTCATAGTGAGAGGTTGCTCACCCTATTTTCTTTCATATCAAAATGTAAGACCCAGACCTATGACTGTTGAAGAGCAGCCATAGTTTAAGACCTTCCCTTGCTGAAATGTCTTGTTCCATCCCTGTTAGACAGGAGACCATGTTCTCACTAGCACCTTTTTTGCTGCTGCTGCTGGCCCTTAATTTGGGATATCGACCATCCAGCACCAGGCTCTTCCCCTTTCAGCACCCACTTATTCCATGCCTTACCGCCACGTTTCACTGTGCCAAAAAGCTGCCAAGAGCACTGGGAGATGAATAAATCAGATCAGAGCACATCGGGCTGGAAAGCAGGATTTTGTCCCTGACACTGAGGATATCCACGGGATTTGGCCGGACATGCCACTAGGCTGTCATTCAGTGAACATTTCTTTTGGCAGCAGTACCAGCTGAAGTGGCCTTCACCACCCTCCTCCCCCACCGCAATCCTGCCACCACCGCTCGTTTCCTCCCCTGGGCCCCTTCCTCAGTCACGCTGGTGTAATTGTGTGGCTGGGAAGGAAACTGCTCCAGAGAAGGGATCAGAGCTCAGCGTAACCCAGCCAAAAAAAGTGGTCGCTTTTAACCTCGATCAGTTCCCAGTCCCGTTCACCATCTGGCCCGGAATCAGTATCCCCCAGCACAGCTGTAGGAGCTGGGTATGGGTGCAGGCTGTATAAATCACAAGCAGCCAGAGAAAGAAACTGCCATTAACATACACAATAACTTTACGGAGCGAGACAAGGGCTCCATAGCTCGGAACAAGATGGAAGGAGTTTGGCTGCATGGAATTTGCCATGGTTGAACCGGGATGAATTAACAGTTAGATGCAGGTCATCATCACCACTTTTTCTCTTTCTCATATATGCTGGTAAAAGTTGGCTTCAGTGTCTCTCCCAAACAGAGCTGATCTCAGACCACGAAGTAGATTGTCTAAACAAAGCAACTTTTTAAAATCATAGAACAGTCATGTTTAGTTTCCATTCTCAAGGTAAATAAGTATATCGATCAACTATAATGCTTGTAAACACTAATACATAGTCTAAGCACTGCTGTTTTATACGGAAACTGGCACTATTTTGGTGGTTTAGCGTATGTGTACTGTGGTGATACCGTCAGGCATACAGTCCCCAGGGTTTTCTGTAAGCATTTACATTCACAAAGGCTACAGCATGACGTTCCATTCCCTGATCCAGCCAAGTCAAGCCCATGGCTACTATTAAATATAGGAGTAGTCCCATCAAAGTAAAACTCCCTTGCTCTAAGTGCTTTGTCGTATTCAGGTCTTAAAGAGTAATTCTCTATAAAATCAGCAGCCAAGTCTTAAATGATTCTGCAGCGCACAGCAGGAACTTCAACAAGATGCAAAGACAAATCACTCCGACAGCACAAAGTGAAACAAATTGGACCTCAGCGCCCTGGAGTCAGGGTGGAGATCTGGAGAGAGATTGAAACCTCCTCTAGCACTTGTGCTTGGCTCTGAAGTGGTAGCAGGCTCCCCACATGCCGCACCCTTCTCGAATGCTGTCTCTTGGCTCACCAGGACTCACTACTCCAAAGGACTGGGCATTTTTATCACCAGATTAAGCCAGGCAGGGGCCTAGCTGTTCAGTGGCTATGAATAAGAGGCATCTTTAAGTCAGTGGCCTGGGCAGGAGGCTCAGAAGGTCAGGCATTGCAGCCCATTGCCATGTTCATGGGATTGCTGCTCCTGTGGCACCCCATATACGGATATCATCACAGGAGTGTTTTTTAGTCACACAACCTAATATGTATGTGCATCGTCACAGCATGACTGGGTGTGGGGTGGGGATGGCGGTTCCTGTATTTTGATTCCAAGATAGATGTACTCTAGTCATGCTACTAGAGAAGACGAAAAGATCCTTAGGGAAGAGAGTAGCAGGGATGGTTTGTGGGTGGCATAAATCATTCTAGGGTGCCACAGCTGATTCATAGGCTATAGGCTGGGCACCCTTTATCTAATAAATAGTATATTATGTCAGAAAGATCTTCAATGCAGAAAGAACTAGTCATTTGGATTTACTTGCAGAGGATAAAAGGAAGAAAATTTAATTTATAAGAATCAGGGGGAAAAAGCTCTCTGTAGGCCTGTTGATTTAGACACAGCCAGCAGTGCAGCATCTAACAGCATCTACCAGATATATATGTATAGCGGAGGTGGATGTGGTTCTATATAAAGTCAAAGTCTGATCTCCCAGTCTGTATACAATTACAGCCACAAATATCAAGTTGCATTATGTAGACAAATAATGCTTTGTCCAAATAGCGGTGCTTCCCTTTGTGATCTGATGCTTTGCTGTCTCTCTGAGCCAATAAAGCACTTTGAAATTTAATAGGGAATTGTCTCTCCATAATAGAAATGCATTCAGAGTGGTGATTATATAGATCTAGATGCAATTTCTGTTTGGTCAAGCCAGAAATGTTTGTTGGGGTGGTGTGGTCCCATGAGAACAGCACACGGCAAAAGGGATCTCAAATTGGACCAGGAATTGTTTGTCTGTTTGGCAAAAAAAGAGTCCTGAAGCCTGAGGGGAAGAAGTAATTAGATAGTGAGCTGGGATTGCTGACAGACCACTGAAAGTCCCGCTTAGCCAAGCCACTCTCTCATTCCATGGGGGAAGGGAGGACAGCAAGCCTCTGGGAAGATCATTGGTGGGGTTGTTTCCCACATCAAATCACACAGGAAACCTTTTAATTTTTTGGTTTTGGAAGTGAAATAAAAAGAAAATACTCCAAACTAATAGAAATACAGGAATGAATGGAAGTGTGGCAGGATGGAGGGCTAAGTTACAGTGCAGCAGCATCCCCATCTCATGACCTGGGGGCACCCTCAGCAATGGGTCACACTAATTCACAGGTGACAGCCCACGGAAATCTGCCCCTGAAACAAGAGTCCATTTGTTTGAGCTGAGATGGTGCTGTTCTGCCTGGACCAAATCCTTCCTCATTTGCCAGTTAGAGGTTTGACAGAGGTATGATTGATGGAAGCAGGGTTGGCTTGAGGCAGAACACAAATTCATGCCCGGAAATGATGGCCCCACTGAAATCACTGGGACAAAACTGCCATTGACTTTGCTGGAGCTGTGATTTTCATAGAGTTTAAGGCCAAAAGGGACCGCTCATAACCTCCACCCTGACCTCCTGCATAACTCGGCCCCTAGAATTTTGCTTGCTGGTTTGTTCAGTGGAGGGAATTACATTTCCAAGAAAGAATTTTTTTGTTATGTTTGTTTTGTCTTTAAACTCCAAAACAAAAGACTTGGGAGTTTGTAGCTGCACTCATGCAAGCTGTGTGAAAATACTGCCATTGTTTAGTTCCATTGTTTAGTACCAGTTTTAGTATCAGGATCTCATCCAGGGTTGGCTCTTGCCCATCGCGTAGGCGAGGGAAAGGGTTGCATTTGGGCTGTTAGAAATGTGCCACGTTAGTTGCCTGCCTTTCCTAGAAGCCTTTCAGAACATCCACTCTGGGTGGTGGTGCATGCAGTTGGAGGGATGATTGTTCCTTCTGCATAGTATGATTTAACAAGGCATTAATCATCTAAGGAGCTGCAAGACTTGAAGGACTGGGAGATGCCATATAGGTCAGTAAGACCAACGGCAATTACAGTTGGTCGTTTGTTAGATGTTTAGAATCAAAGAAAAACACAGGTCAAAAGGGACGCTGGGTCTCTAGCCCAGCCTCCTGCTCAAAGTTGGGCCAACTTCAAAGTTCGATCAGGTTACTCATGGCCCTAATGTTTGACCACCTTCACTGATTGGTTTGGTTTGGGGGTTTTGTTATATATCCAGTCAGAATTTCCCTTGCTGCAACCCTGCAACCTATTGCCCCTTATACTTTCGCTGGGCACCTCTGAGAAAAGTCTGTTTCCATCTCCTTTGTAAATTCCCTTCAGGTCACCAAAGAGAGCAGGCAAACAGCAGGTAGATCCTCTGTAGGCTTCCGCAAACGGTTTGATTCTGAACAGCCATGAAGCGTGATACCTCAAACCCCTGAGAGCATGAGCATCACTGAGTAACCCCATTCTGCCTGTGCCCCATCTCAGGTGCTTCAGGGGAAGACACGCACACAGAAAATGGAAATAAAATGAGACAGCAAATACCTGGGCATTTATATCTGGTTCTTAATGGACCCAATGCAAAACGGTTCATGGTGTGTCCTCACAGGGTTGTCCAGCCACTATGCACTGCCCAGTTCAGTGCCAAGTCCAGCTCTTCTGCACACAGCAGGCAGAAGACAGCATCATGGACCCAGAATCCCAATCCCAGGGTAGAGTAGCCTGAGAATTACTTCAAAATTTACTATTTGGGCACGTTTCTCTAGTTACCATAATCCAAAGAGCGCTGTGCACCAGCCACCAGTGCTGCTGCCCTTCAGCAGCCCTCTCTGTCCTGATCCTGAGCTGCAGGGTGAGACAGGAGCCAGCAACAGCCTCGTTAATGCCAGGGGTTCCCAAGCTTATGGCATGGTCCCTCCACTGGATACTCGGGCAAGGCTTCCCAAGCACAAAGGGACAGAGCACGGTCCATTGATTAACTCAGCTCCCCGCACCTCAGCGAAGTCCAGGTCACCCAGGACATGAGTGACCGAGCCAGAAACGCTCTCCCATGTTTCATTCACAAAACACCCTCCCTTCTTTATCAGAAGCCTCTGGCATTTTTCAAATGCTCTGATGCTGACCCTGCCTCCTGCTGTGTGCAAACTCCACAGCATCGGCCCCACGGTCAATAAAAATGGTAAAAACCTTCTTCAGACTCACATGGCTGAAACGGATGCAGATCCCTGGGCCTCCTCTCCTCCAGGCTCCGCTTAATTAGGGAGCAGCCAGCAAACCACAAGTGCGCTCACAAAAGAAGCTTGCGTCTGAAGGGCTTTGACTGCAGCTCTTTGTAACTAGTCACAAACATCTGGTGCCTGGCAAGCTCGCCTGCCTCTTGGAAGGGGTTTCCAATGAGAAAATTCCTGTAGGTTGCACCTGAATTCTCCGCAGCGCACCGGGCAGCGCTCGGATCTCTCCCCTGGCTCCTCTTCTAAGCTGCCAGCTTTGCAGAAAAGCCATTTCTGGCCCTGGCTTCCCCAACACGGCCTCCCCACCCATCCCAATGCATTTTAAATAGTACACATGGTCCGACAGGGAACAATTATTCCCTTGAATGTTTGTGGGTTGATAAGAAGTCTTGCAAATTCAAGTGATAGTGTTGGTTCCAGTTTTATTGGCACAAGGAAATGGAGCTCATGGTGGGGACGGTCCCCCCAGAGGAGGAGGGAATAAGGGTAATTCTTTTCTCCTTTTTTTATCACCCCTTTCCCTTTTACGTGCACGCGTGAGTGTGCAGCTGTGCTCAAAAGCCAGTCTCAGGGAGACTTCCTTAAGTATCTATTGAAGATTAAATGTTCTCATGTGCAGCCTGTAATGATGGTCACTACCAAAAATTGTTCCCATCTGAAAGCTGCCCAGTGCTGCATGATCCGAAACGGGCTGCTGACCTCAGAAGAGATCCCAGCGGGCAAACCACATCAGAGAAACTCACCCCACCGCAAGCACCACTAATTGTCCCCTTGTCTGTGGGCTCTGAGCGAAGGCAGCTACTAAAGGGCAGGGGAACTGTGCTCTCAGCTTGTATTACCGAGTGACTTTCTCCTAAGCCTCATTTCAAGAATGCCTGGGGAGATGCTGTCCCCAAACCTCGCTGCTGTGAGGTACCTTTTGTCTGGCAAAAGTCACCGCCCCCCTAATATAACTCCAGAAAAAGCCAATAAGAATTTTCCCACCCACAGGGGCGCATGTTGGATTTGGCCCTGCAAATCAACCAAACACAATCGTAAGCCAAATAACCCAAAACCAGACCCAGCCTCGGTGCAGAAAGAGGCAAACCTGCCATGAGCGAGGACGATTTGACTCAAACTAGCCCCAAAACCGGCACGCATCTGTTGTCACTGCATTTCTGCAAGACTCTGGTGAAATTACGACCGGCTCCCTGCTGTGGCTCTTATTCCCCAGTGAAGGTTGCAAGCATCAGCATGGTAAAAGGATCTTGATGGGTAAAAATTATGCTTCCATTTAAGAAGACCCACTAATGGCACCTTGTGCATCTGTCACTGAATTAACAACATCAATTTGAAACAGTACATAAGCTGGGCAACCGGTGAAGCGAACAGCTTGCTTACATTAGGAGGTCTGGCTGAAGGGAGACCTTAAGCTTTGTTTCTCCGGAGGGGTTGTGATCAGCTAACAGGAAAGCGGATACTTTCTTGTGGGTATTCACATTTTTGCAGATTGGATTCCTTACGTATAGGAAGGGTGAGACCTCTCAGATCAATGTGGGTAAAAGGAGTGGGAGACTGCGGAATAATATTTGGGGAGCAAAGGGAGCGCAGTTACAGCAATGGTAAAACGCACGTGTACGTTCCGGAGAGCAGGGCTATGGAAAAAAAGACACGAACTCAAGTTGCAGGGTCACTTTCACCCCCTCCCTCCCAAGAGTCTGGATTTGCCTCCTTCCGCACCCTGCCAAGACAAACAAAGAAACTAAATATGAAAATGCAGCCATCTGGGGAGCTGCTCCGGTGCGCAAAACGTAGGTGTCTGATGCCGTTTTAGGCACCGCTGGGGATCCAAGACATTTCCGTGGGGCTGGATACGGCACCGGACCCACGGCAAGCTCCCTCCTTCCTGGGGCAGCAGCCAGGGGCCAGGCAGGGAACCCCAGGGCATGGAAAATTGCACTCGACGCCTACGTTTGGGCATCTGAACAGCTCCCCCAGAGCCCCGTGTGTTTGGACAGTTGGAGTTAATCATCGAAGGGAAACGGAGCTGCAGCTAACGAACTGAGCACTGTGAGGTTTGGTAGCAGAGAGGATAAAATGGGAAAGGATTGGAGCACGGGGGACAGTCCGGCAGAGTCCGAGGAATGAGGATGGGGAGGAGAGCATCCAAGGAGAGCAGCTGCCAACAGCTCGGAAAAGGGTTTCAAATTCCTTCTGCGCCACACCGAAGTTTAGTCATAAATGACAACGGGGGACCCGGGGACAGAGGGATATTTTCTGAAGGGTGTGATCTGCTGGTTTTTTAGATTCTTATGCGTTCCACATGTCTGAGCGCCTCCCAATCACGTCCTCTGCACATGCCGTGCGGCACGGCCGCGTTATCCTCCCTGCCTTGCGGACGGACATCTGGAAGCACGGAGGGGTGTTTTCGGCAGCCCACATGGCAGTCTCAGGCGTGACCCCGGTTGTTGTCGATGGGAGTTTAGGCCCCAAACTTCCTTTCCTTGCCTTTGAAGCTCGGCTACAGCTCACTGGGTGCTTGCAGGGGAGACAGACTTCCCGGCTTAACCCTTTCACCCCACGTCTGTCCTCCCTCGGTGGGTAAAATAGTGGGTATTTCTGTGCTCTGTTTAGGGATTATGACTTTTATTAGCAGCAATTAATTTTTCTAATGGAG
>KZ510020.1:15333-28290 GCA_002844005.1 Limosa lapponica baueri | reverse complement strand
TGTTTGTTTTTACAGGGTGACCTACATAACTCACTTTAATCGGTACCGAGGTGGCAGGGCTGGGCCAGAGGGGTGTCCAGGGGGGACACAGAGGCTCCGGTTGCAAGGAAACCATCATTTCTGGATTTTGGGAGAGGACAGCGGGGGCGCTGGCTTCCCCTCCCCTCACTGCCCTGTGTGCTGGTAGAAATGCTGTCAGGCCATGTCCGTTGGTGGCCAAAACCATGGATGAACTCTTCTTAACTGTCAATTTTAGGAAAATATTCATTTTTTATTTAATTTCTGACCTATCTGTTCTCTCCCCTCTTTGGTCCTCGTAAGAAAATGGCTCTTGTTAGTACAAACTCAGCAATGCTTTGGGAGCCCCCACCTGCGGGGGAAGGTGGGGGGAGTCCCTCAGGCCGTATACTTCCACATATATGGGAATATGTACTTTATTTCGCAATTTGTCCTCACAGAAGAGCCATCAGGACATGCTGCTGTTGTCCCCATGGTGAGCCCAGCCTGACCCCAGGTCATTGCTTCTGCCTCTTCTTCACTTAATATTAAATATTAGTAATTAAATATTAGTAAATGTTTAAGTAAAACGGAGTTGGCTCTGATTTGGGAAAGTCAGAAGTTATTGGATAAAGGCACCCTCGGCATCACATGGGAACTTGGACCAAGACCTTCCCGGGCATTGTGGTGGTGCAGGAGGGGACCAACCTCTGCCCTCCCCAGCCCTTATGAACTATAATATTCTCTTAAGTTAGCCATATTACACATTTTAATCACTTTTCTAGCAAATATAGCTTTTACCCAGCTAGTTGGCCAGAATTACATTACTTTACAACATATTTTTATTTCTTTCCCCCCTGTAAGGATACTTTTCATTTTAGGAAGGCACAGTGCTCTGGCGGCAAGTGAGGACATTTTTACAGCGCACAGAAAAGCGCCGTGATTCATCGCTTTCTCATTATTTTGTCACTTTTGCTGGATATTGCTGGGGATTTTTCATTCTCTCCCCCTTTCTTTTCTTTCCTTCTTTCTTTTTCTTTCTTTCTTTCTTCCTTTCTTCCATTTTCTTTCTTTCATTCCTTCTTTCCTTCTTTCTTTTTCCTTTCTTTCCTTCTTTCTTTTTTCTTTCTTTCCTTCTTCCTTTCTTTCCTTCTTTCTTTCCTTCTTTCTTTCCTTCTTTCTCTTTCTTTCTTCCTTTCTTCCTTTTTCTTTCTTTCATTCCTTCTTTCCTTTTCCTTTCTTTCCTTCTTTCTTTTTCATTTCTTTCCTTCTTTCTTTTTTCTTTCTTTCCTTCTTTCTTTTTTCTTTCTTTCCTTCTTCCTTTCTTTCCTTCCTTCCTTTCTTCCCAGTCACTTGAAAGGAGCTGATGGAAGGGCAGGAATATTCATCTCCCCAGTTTGCTCACGTGGCCGGTGGCGGCTCGGCAAACTTTTCTCACAGCACGGTGTGTGCCCGGCAACCCCCAGCACCGGGACAGCCCTGTGAGAAAGGACGCCGGGCGTTTGCTCCGCGGCCGGCCCATTTGTCACTGGCCATTTTGCCTCCAAAGCTTTAATATTTCATGAGATCCGGGCCCGGCCGGGTGCTGTGCAGCCATGGCCGGGCACTGCGGCTGGCTTTCCTGCAGTGTGGGCAAGGCTGTGGGGGAGGCGGGGGGGCAGGGGGGAGTGAGTTGTGTACTGCAGCAGATGGGAGTCTTTTTATTTCCATTGATTTTCAGTTAATAACTTTTAACCTCCTGAACCGAGGCGGGTGCCGACGGGGCTCGCACAGGGAGTGATGGGGACACGGCCTGAGGAACGCCGGGGGGTCACGGGCACCTCCCGACCTGACCAGGGATGCCAAGGGGACCCCAAAGGGAAGGTTTGTGGCTTGAGGGACACCCCAATGGACCACACAGTGGTTAGTTATTTAGGAAAACCTGCACCTTACTGGGGAACCCACCAACCCCCTTGCCCCATCCCCAGGAGTGCCAAACAGCCTCGGTTTCTCCATTCCGGGAAATGAGTTGATTTTCCTTATTAAAAATGGACAGGAGGGACAATATGAAGATCCCATGCATAAATCTCCCTAAACATCCCCTGTCCCCTCAACACCCCACACCAGAGCCCTCTCACAACCCACTTGGATGAAGGAAAAGCCATTTTCCCAGCATTTTCTCAGCTGGGATGCTTCCCATGCTTGAGAGCCCACGTCACTGAGCCCTCACCTTTACAGCCACAGAGCTGGAGTTCGGGGAAGTTTTCCTTATTTCTAAATACCATTTTTGCACCATTTGGGAGATGCTTAGGGTGGGGTTTTTTGTTCTCTTTCCAAAGGAAGATTGGAAGAAGAGCAGTTGCTTGGCCACGGGCAGGTGGGTGCAGTTGAATGGCAATATCCTACATGATGTCCAACATTCCTGGAGAGGAAGAGCATTTTCCCAGTGAGATTTTGGAAGGGTCACCCTGGATGCTGAGCAGGAAAGCTAGCGAGATCTCCCATTCCCTGTGGCACGGGGAGGAGAAGAAAGGGCTAAAATTATCTCAGTTATTGTCTGATGCAAAGGAGGAGGAAACAGTGTAGGGCAACTCTTTAAAACGCAAAGGGGTGAGCGATGGAGAGCTCTCCTCCCCGCTGATGCGTGCCCTGTGCCACCCACGGAGGACGCAGCATCGGGATGCTGGCTGTGGTGGCATTTGCACCCAATGCTGTTGGAAATGCTGACAGTCCTTGCTATGGGGCAGGCAGAGGGGCGACGGCGGTGTGAAATCCTGCAGCCTGATGACACTTGTGGACCTGCAGGGGCACGGGCAGTCCGACGTGGACAGGAGCCTCCTGGCTTCCCGCTAAAGGCAAGGAAATTTCTCATCATTTCAGCTGTAGAAGCAAGGCTTGAAACTGCACGCTCTGGAGCCAGGAGACGAAGGAAAATCAGATAAAATATACTTCTGAAAAGGATTTTGAAGTGAGACTCATGACTTTTTAATGGACCAGACTGATTTAATTCCCTTTGTGTCACTGCCGGCTAGTGCAGCTCCGGCTTCTTGCTGTCCGGTCAAGCCAAGGGTCCTTCTCAGCTGCCACAGGACACTGCCCCAGCCGAACTCCCGTGGTTCAGCTTCAGGGAAGGGCAAGGGATTCATCTGAACACATGAAGCACTATACAGTGCAGCCAGGAATATATTTGAACTCTTGAGGTCATACAGTTCAACATCTTGCTGTTACGCCCATCTCAGATATTTCATTCCCTTTTCTAAGTGCTCATCATGAGACAGATCAGTGGAGGCACAGCTGGTTCATGATCTGGAGGATTTCTTCTTGGACAGTACACTGGAAAAGGACTTTAAAGGCTGTCACAACACTGCGCTGGAAGAGGACCGTGGGGCATGATCGACCTGGAAGAGGTTGATTTTTGGTCGTCCAGCTCCAAAGTAAGTCATGGTGGGAGGAATGGCAGGCATGCATCCCTTCTGCTTGGAGGTGAGAATGTGGGCAGAGCTCACAAGAGCAGTCATCTAAGTCATGCCCATACACATCCCTTCAAAACCAGCTTCTTCAAACAAACATGGCTCTGGGAAATCAGCTGATTGAGATGACCAGAGGTTTTGGGTGCTGGAGGCAGTTGGCCTTCATCGTTCTCAACTACATGCACAAAATGGACTGTTATCTTCCACCCACCACGTACACCCGGCTTTCTTCGCTGCCATCGGCACAATAGCTTTTAAGGATAGTCTCATCATTGTTCACCCAGGAGAAAGTAATTGGTCAAATTTAATTCAAAGAGAGATCAATTAGAAGAGGTTGTGATAGACAGTTAGGTCACCAGCAACTCCTATAAATCGCAGGTAGAATTTCCTCCTTTGCCATATACCAGTTTGATGTAGGAAACAGCTCATTTGCAAGCTAAAGGTTTAATTAGGAGAAAAAAAAAGGTCAGCAGAGATCAGATGTGAATTGCAAAGTGCTAAAGAAGTTTACTGCAGCGACGTATTTATTGAGAGCCATGCTATAGATCTGCTCCCTCTCTGTCCAGAATGCTAATAGCACCCCTTTGAATTCTTCCTATCAACAGCAAAATCATCGATAATACGTGGGATGCTTTAAAACTGTTTGGCACTTGCTTTCTTTTTATGATAATCAAAGGGCTTCGCTAAGACCCGGAGACTCCCTTACCCATCTCGTTAATTGTGGATCCTTCTTTCCAGGTCGGGTTTCCAGAATGTGACACCCGTCAGGTCGCTGTTTCCTCTCCCATCTATCGCAATATGAGCTTTGCAGAGGGTATTTATTGCTACTCCTCATCGGGGACATAGTCACAATGCAAATTGTGCCAGAAATACCAATATGATGAAAATTCATGGCGTTCCTTCCTCACCTTGCTGTGTTCTGGATGGCTTTTATGGGTGTGCAAAGTGCAGAAGTAAGGAGTTCTGTACAAGCTCTCCTAAAAGCAATGGGGGCACTAGTAATGGGATTACACAAGGATTTAGCTCGCTGGTGGGTGCTGAGCTGGCCCAAGGCTGTAGAGCCTGAAGTCAAGCCACCTCATTGATCTCCACTCCCTGGGTTGCTGGGATGTAGCTGACTGATAATACAAACATGAGGGAAAACCTTCTTTCCTGTGAGGGTGCCAGAGCCCTGGAACAGGCTGCCCAGAGAGGTGGTGGAGTCTCGTTCTCTGGAGATATTCAAAATCCACCTGGATCCATTCCTCTCCAGCCTGCTCTGGGTGACCCTGCTTTGGCAGACTAGATGATCTCCAAAGAGAGACCCTACAAAGAGAGATCCTCCAAAACCCCTATAATTCTGTGATTCTGTGATAAAATGCTCTGACGTGCTGCTGCTCCTGCATCATCACTCTATCTGCATCTCCAGGAGCTCCATGCACGTTCCCTGCTGCTCCCCACATCTCCAGAGGGTTCCCACCAGTGGAGACTGGCATCGGTGCAGATCTACTGTGACTGCCCTTCACTGGGACCTCACCAACAGGCGCAGATGCAGCTTCCAGCCCATTCTACACTGCAGCTAGAGCTGGGAAAGGTTCAAGGAGTGTTGCTTCTTGGCCAGAATCACCAGGGGTCCAGACATCCTGAGTTGTCACCGAGAACACCATGATTTGGGGCTTCATTAGGTGTCATACATACCTAACGACTCAGCAAGAGCATAAGGCAGGAGGATAACGCTGCAAAGGTCCAGAGACAGCCACCATGGTGGAGAGAAATCAAAACGGCAGCTGGACCTGGCTGGGAGAAGAAGAGCAATTTTTCCAGTCGCCTCCATTTGTTCCAGTCTCACTCAGCCCCACACCTGGTTTGACGAGAGGTCGTAATTTTGCTTTAAGCAACACCGTATGAAAGAGGACAGACAGCAGATCAGGCTGCAAACTGATGTAATTAAACAGGCAACATTAATTCCCAGCACCTGAGACTCAAGTCCTCCGCGCAGTGTCGATAACCCTAATTTCAATAATTTCGGCAAAGCAAACTGTAGGAACAATAGGCGGAGGACGGAGGAGGCTCTTCACTTCTTCTGGAGGATCAGAAACTCACAGCAATTATCAGTCAACAGTTCCAGCTGCCTGGTAAACTGTTAAGACTAAAGCAAACACATCGGGGCTCTGAGGCTGGAAACAGAAGAGCTGTAATTATTTTGGAGTTTATAACTACTGCCCCCCGTCTCCAGATACGGGGAGCGAAACGACATAGACCCTGATGCATCCGGCTTCCGACGAAGAGGCGCGATGCTCCTCGTGCAGAGATTCAAGTGTGCTTCTAGGAGGCTTAAGATTCAGGTGCGTCGTCTGTAAAGCATTAAATTAACCATTTCCTCCCGATATCAGACAAAAGCTGCATTACCTTGGGCAAACCACGTTCCTATTAAAAAAAAAAATCCGCTCCTACGAGCCTCGTGAGAGGAGCAGGAGATTCCCGAGTCTTTGCTGAGCATGTGGGGGGAGGAAATTCAGCTGTTCCGACAACCAGATCATGTTCAATATCACCCAGCCTGACTCGATAGAGATGTCAAACGGGAAAAGATAGCAGAAGTCTGCCTCGCAGGTTAATTGGCTTAGGCTTCAGTATATCCTGTTTTAAAAGTGAGGCCTTCAGAATGCCATTTGGACAAGGGAGTTGCGTGGGGCTCTATCCCGAGCCGTCTCGCAGCCTTCCCAGTGACACAACCCCTCGGAACACGGGCTGTATATATGGTGGGATTTATGGAGTATTCATTATTTTAATAGCACGTATTGACTCAGGGTCAAATATCTTTTTCCAACCTTTTTTTTTTTTATTTAAGGAAAGAGCCCGTATGTCACAATCTCATGCCTCATCTAATTGGATAAGTGTTTCCTTTGTCCTTGAAACCGAAAAGTAGACCGAGTAGACCGCGTATCCAGGAGCTACAGAATGAAAAAGCATCTGCCTTTGGTATTTGGCATGCCTCAATTAAAAAACCCGCTGCCTGGGCTATCTTTTATTATTATTTTTTTTTAATTCTGACCAGAGCACTTCTGCTCAGAATCAAGCAGACAGTCCTGAAGGTCGAGCTAGGGGTATGCAAAAACATAAAACCAACCCTAATCCTTTGGAACAAGATATAGCACATTAATGTTTTATGCACAAAAGAGGCCCGGATCCAGCAAAGCCGAGCTCGGAGTGGTGCTGGAAGCACAGGAAGGGCTGGTGGGCACGCTCCCCTCCCAGCGTTCCCGTAAGCTCCTCCTGGAGCCCAGCTCAGGTCCGCTCTCACCACGGGAGTCCCCTCCCTCCCAGCCCCGCACCAATCCAGCCCTCAATATGCACGGAACGCTGCCATCTTTAAAAAATAATTGAAAAGGTGCACCCTGAAGTTCACTGGATCGATCCCTCTGAATTATTTTATTTAGAAGACACTTCATTGTGTCAAAGATTTAATGGAGGGGTTACGATGCCCAGCCTTCAGAATGTCAATGCATTAAAGCGGAGCGTGGCAGGGAATGTTAAAATCCTCAGCAGCGTACGCCCCAGCAAAACTGCCAGGTTTATGAAATATGAAAATTATTATCCAGAGTTTAGATAAGACGCAGGCTGCTGGGGGAAAGCAGTAGAGGGGCCAGAATCCTTCTGCCTCTGTCTTATAAATGGTGGGATGAAATTCAGCAGCCCCACTGTGGGCTCTTTTCGAGCGTTCCCTTCCCACGCTGCATCTTTTGAAGTGTGTATATTTTCACGTGAGCAAGTATTTCCCGGCACACTTGACTAAATACCTTCCCTTGTTATTTATTACCCATTAAACAACCCATCTTCTGCACGTACCTTCGCTGGACAAAAGATCTTTGCTATGGCTTGCAGACCTCAGCACCTCTTAGGCCAGAGGAGTTCACTGCAACGATCGCGAGGTGGGGCTGGAGCCGAGGAGCTCTGGGACAACTCCGGCGGCGCAGACAAGGGTTCTCTGCTCATTAAACGGCACTTCTGGTCTCTGAGAATGACCCTACTTTACCACATTTGACACTTCTTGGTGCCTGCGACAAGGTTGTAACACAGAAGATGTCCAAAGGTTTTTCTCTCTCTCTCTCTCTCTCCTTGGGGAACGTCTGACTCCAGGCGCTGCAGGAACAATCGCGACCCACCAAAGTCCTGCCGGGCTGTAAAGTTTCAAGTGAAACGGAAGGGCGGGGGAAGGAATGACAAGTCCCTTTTTTTTTTTTTAACTGAAATTCTCTCCCCAAATGGATTTGGCAGAGCCCGGCTCTGCTGATCTTAAGGCGAGGTTTATCGTTCGTGCAGGCTGCTGCCCCAAGGGGGAAAAAGATCTTTGAAGTTGCTGAGTGATGGCAGGGGCTCCCCCCTCCTCTCCCTCGCACACGTCTTTTAAGGGTGGAGACTGGGAGATGCTCAGCTGCCCTGAGTCAGGAAATTACATGACAAATTAAACAATTATGTGTTTTAACGCTGAGCATCTATTTAGGCATTTAGAGTCAAACATGCACTTAGCATGAATTCCACGGGCGTTTATACTTTTCCCCGTCACCTGTACTTCTACGCTGCGTTGTTTTACTGCACGTCAAGAGCTCCCCCGGTCTGGTATCTACACCTTGAAGAGATTTCTTTATCATTTAACTTTATTACAGAAGGCACTGCCTGGACACTGTTGGAGTGACAAGGACTATTTCCTTAATTACTGTACATTGATAATAGCATTTACTCTGGCAGCTCCAGTGCTATTCAATCAAGCAAGATTCAATACAAAAAAGCTGATTTGCCAAAAAAGAGATTAGCATAAGTGCCTACAGTCACATTCTATTTTTGAAGGTAAAGCTACTGTGTCTGTGAGCTTTCTTGTGGGAACTTTATAAAGAGAGATTAATCTAGTTTATCTCCTTCAAAAGATATTTGGGGAAATAGCAGAGAGTCACTGTTTAGGCTCTTTTGGTAATAATATTCTATAAACACGTAAAATAAATAACTGCACAGAAAGTGCTAATCAGCAGCAGGAAGGCGTGGGGTTTTTTTCTCTTCCATGGATGTAGGCATTTGTTGTGAAAAACTATGTTCCCCAGTTTGCTATTGCTGTTCTTTGTCATTTAATCAAGTGGTGACTGTGGCTGTTGCACTTTAAAATTAAATGCTATTATTTATGGTAGAACTTGTTCTAGTTAAAACTGCAGACCTCAGCACTGCGTACGTTTGTAAGCAGAAGGTTAAGCAGGACATTTTAAATGTAAAGCAAAGGGCTTAATCAAGGCTGAGGAGCGAAATGCAGTGGGATAACAGATATAGTAAATAGGCATTAATCACCACACAGGCTTAATCCAGGTATTAGGCAGTCTCGGGGCTAATACGAAGACTCACTTACATAAGGACTCATTCTACCAAGCCTTAAGTAAGTGAGTAACTTTATTTGGGGAGAAATTCCACCGATGTTGAAGGCCCTTGCAATATCAGGCCTATATTATGTCTTTGTAAAACGATCATCACACGATTGTTTTGCCTGAAGGGGGATTTCTGAGTTAGGAGTTAGGCACATGAGGGTGTGGTTCAAGAAAGGCAAAAAATTCAATCGCCAGAGCATAAGGAGCCACTTTTCCATGTTTTGTTGTTTGGTTTTTTTCCCTTGACACTGTCTGTTACTGTGACATCAAAATCCGAGCTAAGCACTTCTTGCCAAAGATGGACCAGATAAAAACGCGAAGCCAGTATCATCTCATGGGAGGCAGCTCACTGTCTTAGCGACAAATTTAGAGACCACAAATCCAGGCTTAGAACATAGTCCTTCCCTAGTCATAATCCAGCGCTCGCACCCGGGATTTGCGCTTAATGACCGATGAACTAAAATTTTGGCTTCAAGAAGATCACAGCGCATCCATAGGTACGAAATTCACTGTACAAAAGTTCTTTTATTTGATGCTTAGCAAGATTAAAGTGCTTCCACGCTTAACATCAAAAATCCCAAATCTTTACACAAACTGACATGTCATACGTACTGAGAAACCGGCGCACAAACCCCAGCCACTGGCCCAGGGTGGCTTTTGGCATCCTGGTCAATTTTTTTTTGCCTTACCTTGCCCTGAAAAGGAACAGGCAGCCTCACGGTAAGCACCAGGCGACCTGACCTGAGGAAAGGGGACGGAGATGGGGTAGATGGCCATGGTTTATCTATTCAAGGAATAGCAAGATGAAAAAAAAATATATATATCCACAAACCTTTAATTGTGAATGTAGGAGAGGGACAGTGATGTAACTGTTCCCAGGGAACACTATTCTTATTTTGTGGAGGGAGGTGAGCCAAGATACTTAAGCTCTAGAGAACCTTTAACACAGGAAGCTATTTATCATAACAAGCTTGGTTGATACTGCTCCCATACTGAACCAATTAGATTAGCCTATTTCGTCATACTTCATAACTTGGGATGATAGGTTTCCAAGCATGGTACAGTGCAGTAATTGAATTTTGATCAAACACACATGGCCCATAACCCAGTATGTGAAACTTTCAGAACAGTTCACAGCTTTTAAATATCCAGTCAACATGTTGCCAAAAGTACAGGATGTACTTGATGCAAGTGGGAGAGGAGGGGGGAGCACGAGTCCACGCCGTAACTTGGTACAGCTGTAAAACAAACATTTTTTTGTTCCGATTCTGTTCCTACTTTAGCAAAGGAGCTGGGAGGAAGACAGCGAATGTCAAGTAAGTCGTTTTTCTCCCCAACCCCCACACCTTCTCCCCCCACCCCCCCCGGCACACATTTCCCTTTTAACGTTCTTAGATTACCACAACCTTTTAAATTCACTATACTGTACTTTCATACTGTATTAGACACACCAGCAATTATGTTTGTTAGCATGACATATCCATTGCTTACACTTAGTTAACAAAATAACTTAAAAGTCGCACGCATCATCCTCTTAATAGGGTTATAATCAATGGGACCATGGAATGAAAGCCCTAAAAATTACCCCCCACCTCTGCATTCCCCAAGCTTCTGCCGCTGCCAACACAATCCATATGGTGGGCAGTCTCGTCTGGCTCCAGGTGAACACTCCATCGGTTCTTCGCAGGCAGTGATCTCCTCTTACATGTTCTTGCCATGTTTTCCCCATGGTAAACCCAAGGAACTTTGAAGAAGGCTCTGTGTGAAGGAAACAATACATTAATAGATTCATGCCTACGGCTCTACTAACTGAGGGGGCAAAGCACCCACCGCAGAAGAGGTTCATGACGTGGAAAATGCTGGGCCAGGCTTTTTTTTGAGCGAGTAATGGCTCTCCATATCAAAGCTGCTCTCTGGCCTACAGCAGAGAGTCTGGCACGCTTAAGTGACAGCACAGGGTATCACCAACCTCTGCATATGGTGCTGCCAACTTCTTTCTCAGCTTTGAATGCTTTGACCTGAAAGGCAGCTGGAGGCAGCTCTGGGCATCTCAGCTACTCAAAAGGGAAGCACCAGGGCAAGCCAGCGCCTTCGCTGTCATCGAGGTGGGGCAAAAGACGTAAAAGATGGGAATTTCTGCCACGGCCTCCCGAGGAGTGCAGGATCTGAGGGTTTACACTCTGTGGATCCTCTGCCTCCGAGCCGCCCCACACACCTGCTCTGCAGTACAGCTGTGTCGGGGAGGCGGCCACGGGTTCCAAGGGGAGAAACGGTGCTTTTCAGATGTAACAAAACGCACTTCTCGTTTAGTTTTGCTGTTGGCTGGGGACAGGGATATTGCCCGACTGCAGCCACCACCCTGTCAGAGACAGAGTGCAGAGGATGCGCTGGATCCATCTCCCTCCCCACCCCACTCCCCACTAAGTTATGATGCTGCAGAGAAAAGAGAGAAAAAAAAAAAAAAAAAGAAAGAAAAAGAATTTGGTGTTCAACTTACCAGACTTGGACCAAGCCTCAGCTCAAACCAAGGTTAAATAGGCCTGTTCTAAGCCTCTTAAAGATAGGATTTATATAGTAATTACAGTAATGGAAACTGATCTTTATAATTTTTATACTGCCTAAAATTCTGCTGTGTCATACGCATCTGCAGAGCCCAAGAACTCTGCCTCTCGGAGAGTGCACTGCAGTCCTGAAAGCAGCCATTCAAATGTATAATGGAGAATTATCGGAGCACGAGTACGTTCAAGATTATAATGAAGCACAGAAGAGTAAGAATCAGAAATCCTGGGAAAAGCAAGGAGTTTGTACTTGAGACAAGCAGTATTTTTGAAACACTTTCTTTTGTTGGGAGTTTATGGAACGAGATCTTCATCGCACACGGTGCAAACAGCATTGAGACTGCTCTTTTAATTCTTGTATTTCCTTTCTTTTCCTTTGCTACAGTCTTAGGTCTAGAGAGCGAGCGTGGTGCAAAATGCATCTTGGCCAGACAGAATCCTCTCAGCCACTTTCCAGTTCTCTCTGTCGTGCAAGGAAAAATACCGGAGCGCTAAGTCTTTGCTGTACCATAAAGAACAACTTCAGAAGATTTGGAGATCTGATAGGGGGTTTGGCTCCACCTTCAGGAAGCAGAAGGCAAAGAGACAACAGGGTTTTGAAGTTTCAGACGCACTTTCTGCAGAAACTGAAGCCTACAACCCCCTCGTATCGACATCTACTGCTCCCCAATGAGTCTTTGCTTCATACACATAAAAGATTCCCTGATTTGATGCCGTGACATTTCTACATACTTGATTCAGCTCCGAAGAGTTTAACTCCTCCTGGAGGTACTTGAGAACCAGTGGCAGGATGGCCAAAGGTAGCTGGTACCTGAACAAAGAGAGCTGATATATGAACAAAAGTAAATGAAAAGCGGCTTTGGAGTGAAAAAATGAAGTTGTAACACACAGGATGTCAGAGCTGTATCAAATATTATCAGCCATTTACACTGTCAGTGCGAAGTTTTCCATATAGAACACAATTTTCTTACAATTGACTGAGATTAGAAGGGTTCTCCGGGTAACACAGATGGATTGAGAAGAAGGAAGCGAGAAGAATCTCAATCAAATTTCAGTCCAGCAAAACACTTAAGCGTATGCCTAAAGTTAAGCTATTTTTTTCTCCTCAGATCCAGACAAGATGGAAACAGCAACATCTCTTGTATTTCACCTCTCGAGAGACTCTGAAGCAGGTTGAGCCCAGAACATAGCAGTTGGTTGAAAATCATGACTTAAGTGAATTAAAAGGATGCATTTTTTAAAGAAGCCATATAGTAACCATTTACAATAATGAAAATGGCAAAGTAGTTTGGAATGAGACTGAGTTTGAAAGACTATATGACGCATTATTGAAATAATAGGCAATCACGTAATTAGTGACAGTCCTATGAGGCAATGGAAACGTATGGATGCCTGCAAAATCCTGCCTTTGGGATTTCCCCCACTGGGTGCAAACCACCTAAACTTACTGTATTCAACATAATTTTCTGGAGGAAACAGGTTTGAAAACTGCAGCGCAAGCAACAGGAATGGTTCTCGGTGCAGAAATGGACTAAACACCTAATGAATCTAAAAATAAAATAAAAAAAA
>KZ510018.1:4952-20505 GCA_002844005.1 Limosa lapponica baueri | reverse complement strand
GGCGGGGACCGACCCACGCACGGTGCCTGTTGGACCCTCCTGACGCTTCACCAGCGCCGTTGCTCTCCCAGCTCATGGAGCTCTCAGCCTGCCGGCTCCCGCAGCATCCCTGCTCCGCGAGCCAGCCCGTGGCCAGTGCAGGTTGCCATGGTACCCACAACGTACCTTAACTGCATTGACATTAACCGCAAGGTTACGGGCGCAGCTTTTCCGATCACGCCGCTGGTCTCCGACGCCTGGCCACAGCCTGGCGCAGCTCCCGGCAGAGTTAAGGGGCTCAGATCTCTATATGCTTTACTCTGCCTTAACAGTGAGCACAGCTCAGCGTGGGATCACTGCCACCTCCCTCACTGGATTTATGTGTGTCCCCCCCCTCCTTAAATCACTGATTCATATTCTCAATCTTAATTGCATCATAACCCAGTTTTGTCTGGGAATCTATTCCAGGAGCAGGAGGGTGCCTAATATAAAGATACTGGAGGGACTGCATCTCCCAGCGGTGCAGGCACCATCACAGCGAGGGCTGGTGCCAGCAGAATGTGTCTATCAAGGTATTGTCGTGCCAAAGGACCTTGATCCATACAGCAACGTGTTCCAGGAGCTAAGAAACAACCCACCATTTCCCCGGCATCACCCAGTTCTCCCAGCAGCGATGGTTCTGCTCCCGTGGGGTTCCTCTGAGTCACCCAGGGAAAACCTCATGTTCCAACACATCCACCCAACATCTGCTGATGATGCCCTGTGGAGTCTAGAAACCCCAGGGATCCATGGCTCTATGGGCTGTGGTTCATTTTCCCAGAATCTCTGCAATACCAATGGGAGAAGAGCCAGTGTTTGGACTTCAGTGAAAAGCTCTTCGACAAAGGGAAGGAATCTGGTGCCTTATTTTGCTACAGATTACCTAGAAATCGCCCGAGAGGCAAACCTCCCTGGCAGGTGGACCAGCTGGGTCACGGCAGGCACAGATGCCCTGGCTTTGCTGAGTTTCAGAGCCAAGGGCTCGTGCATTCACCTCAACTGCCCTGGGATCCTGAGCTGCAGCCAGGGGGGATGGAAAAAGGACACCAATTCAGAGAGAGAGACAGGCACTGGGCCAGTGGGAACAGCTTGGGTAAGCTGAGCATCAGTCTGAGAGCTCACACATTTTAGTCAGCAGGACTAGATCATCTGTGCCGTGTCTCCCTTGGAAAACCAGTGCTTAAAGTCAAGAATCTTGCGTTGGGATTGCTAATGACTGTGTTGAGCTGGGATATGTGATTGCAGGCTCTCGATTACTCTCCTTCTCTTTCTGGAGAACAGCAAATATAGTTCCCGGACTGAAGAAAGAGCAATAGAGGCACCAGCAACTACAGACTCCATATAGTCCCGCTACAACAAGGTTCCTAAAGTAAGCTGGGAACAAAACAAAGATGTATATGCGAAATAAGAGAAAATGCTGCAGCATTAACTGAGTATTGCCACGCCAGGCGGGATGACAGCTCTCTTCAATAAGATTGCTGTTTATAGAAAGAAATTCCACTTAATGCCATCTACCAGGATTTCAGCAAAGCACTTGCTGTGGTGAGAAATCTGTAGTCAGGCTGGGGGTGACGGTGAATGGAGTAGGATGGAGCTGTCAGCCAGGGAGGAAGATGTGCGGGGCGTTGCTGAAAAGGGAGCATGTGGAGACGTTTCTAATGGAGTTCCTCGCAGCCCGTTCCTGAAGACTGCCTGCATTTAGGTTCTGTTACTGGCCAGACACAACCCAGTAAGAAATATGCTGAAAAAAATATGGAAGATGGCAGTTTGAGAGGCATCACTGAGGCCATGGAAGACTTGGACATCACTGGGAAGAACATAGGGTCATCAAGGAGCCCAAGCCATAAAGAAGAGGGGACCTGAAGGTCCAGGATAATGAGAATGAAAGAAGCCATGAGGCTAAGACTTTACAAGCCCTTGTCTGGAAATGTGTGTGCAGATCCAAAACATGGTCTCAAACAGCTGGATGTGGGAAAAGCTGTGCAGGTCGTCAATGAGATGTGAAGTTTTATGACAGGAGACCAGAAGAGCTCAGCCTAGTGAAAAAACAGCAGAGAGGTAATAACTACTGTCTAAAAAAAAACAAACAAAAAAACCACTAACAAATAAAAAGCAGAAAGGGTGAAGTGCTGTTAAATAGAAAGGCCAAGAGTAGCTCAAGCACACCATCCTAGGCTGGCAGGGAAATATTTCAGCTAGAATCAGGCAGCACTCCTCCTCATCCTGAGGACATCCTGACCCGGGCACAGGAACCCCAACCTACCCACCAAAACAGATTTTCTGGTGTGGCAGTGGTGGTTCCATACAGCTGCTTGTCTGGACACTGCTGGGTCTTTGCAGGTACCTCCCAAGGCCTCAGAGATGCTGATGATGGCTGCCACCCAGAAGCTCCTGAATCAATCCAAAAGACCCATCTAAACCACCTCTAGCAGAACGCAGGTTTGGATGTTCCTACGTTGAGCAGTTTCCCCACTACCCACCTTCAATGTCTGAGAGCAGACGGCACTCCAAACCCTTGTCAGCAAAGCTAAGGCATTTGGGAGCATAAAACAGATGCTGACAATACTGTGGCAGTGGAAATAAAAATGTATAAAGTCACAGAGGAAAAGAAACAAGCCTAGTTTTGTTCTAGGGCTGGGTATACAAAGCACCTGCAAAGTGTCCTTGGCCAGAAGAAGCTGCATCTCTCCTGGAGGTCTGTTAGAACCACAGCAGCACTGAGTTCAAGGGTGGCCACATCTCTACTGGCACCATAGAACTGCATGGACAAGCACAGGGTTGGTCAGCAAGGCCACCATGGGGCCACAGGAGTTGTCACCAAGCCATGAGCAGGGCTGCTCTGGGGCCCTCCCAGGTGGCCAGGGGCAGGTGGAGGAGGACAACGAGCATCCCACTCCCCGGTGGGTTGGGTGAGTCCCCCCTGTGCACGCTCCATATGCGCAGCAGAGTGGCTTGGCCAAGAGCCAGCATGCAGAAAATGAGAAGCAGATGTAATCTCAGCAGAACAGGAACCAGGGGACACAATTAGAATGACTGTCTCAATAATTAAAACACCCTAATGAGCGTGCTGGCAGGGAAGGTCTCTGCCACTACACTGCAGGTGAGGAACTGATGCAGTATCCTCTCCTCAGGACCCAGGCTTGGCATAAGCAGGGCCAAAATCCACTTGCTATCTTCCAGGAGCTCTCTAGAGGGATGTTCATCTTAGGTCTTCCCCACCAGCCCCAAAAACACGGCTTTGCAGTGCAGGAGTCAGTCTTTCAGGCTGCAACCCAAGCATCCTACAGCAGTGACAGCTTTTAGGAGGACAAGGAGAGATGGCTCCATCTCAGGGGAGCACCTTGGACTCAAGAGCAAGAAGGATGCATGATCAAGGCGATGCAAGGGGATTAGCTCCCCCACAATGCCAATAGAGATGCTCCCACAGGTGGACCTCTCTGAGCAGGGGAGGACAAGGGAGGAGGTGAAACCAGATCTAGAGAGCTGAGTGGATGAGTGGATCCAAAGGCGGGAGCAGGACTCCTGTCTGCTCAGCCCATAGCTGGGTTTGGCAAGGGAAAAAGAAAACCCACTGGAAGAGGAAGAAAATGCAAAGAAGGTGTTCTCCAAAAGCCCAGGATCACACCCATGCTGGTTTCCAATTTTCAGGACCTTCAGGCAAGAAGTTCTTGCCAATTCTCACCGTTTCTTCATACCTCTTGTGATGCCAGAAATCTCACACCAAGCCTCTGCCTCCAGGGTCACAAGAAGATGGGTTTGTTTTTGTTTGTTTTTTTTTAAAGTCCAGCTAGAAGTATGAAACAAAGCTGAAACAGACCACAAATAAGCACTCAATAGATTGTTTTCCATGTATGTATATATCTCCAAGTGAATGTCATGAAGCTGAAGTGCTTAACCTGCCCTGAGGCAATTTCTCTTCATAGCAGATATTTGAGAATTGCTTTATTCTTTGAAATCTGCCTGTGCTGTTGTTAACTGAATAATATCCTTAAAGCCTGCACTTGTACTTAACCTGAGTTTTAGCTTCATCTTTCAGCCACTGGGCTTAGGTTCTACTTTGCTGGGTTGAACAAGGTGGTTCTCCAGCCCGGGGACACGTCTGAAACCCAAGCTTTCACTGTAAAGCCTCTGTTTCCCACCTTCACTCATCAGTCGCTTTCTTCACTGACTTTTCTCCAATTTATGAACACCCTGATCAGCCCCGGTAACTAACGGCCATGAAGTCATAGCCCTACCATTGCTCAAGACTGCACTTCTCCAGCCAAGGATCTCATCTGAGTGTTAGTCACGGCCACACGCTAGAAGTCCAGCTCCCATTCAGTATTCACCCTGCTTCCCCAAACCTCTTTCATTTTTAACAAAACACACGCCGCCGGCTGGGAGCACCTGCTGGAGGAGCCATCCAACCCTGTATATCACTGAGCTGCCACCTTAATTACACACACACCGCTCCCCCAGTCTCTACGGCCACCAGAGATTTTTTCCAGAGATCACATTTTGATTTTCTGCCAGGCCATTGATCAGCGAGGAGAAGCAGCCCTGCAGAACCCAGCTGAGTCTTCAGAGCTGGTCCACCCATGGTCATTACCCCTCAGACCTACCTCTCACCCTGTATCAATACACTGTACAAGTGTCCAGCCTAGAGTAACCACCCATCCTCTGCTTTTGGTGTCCTTCCAGAAGAGTCCTTGTCCTTCTTCCTGTCCTTGACAGGCTGAGAGAGTTCAGGGGGTTCAACCTGGAGAAGAGAAGGCTCCGGGGAGACCTTGGAGCCCCTTCCAGTCCCTCAAGGGGCTCCAGGAAAGCGGGGGAGGGACTCTGGATCAGGGAGGGAGCTATAGGATGAGGGGGAACGGTTTTAAACTGAAAGAGGGGAGATGGAGATGAGATGTGGGGAAGAACTTCTTTGGTGTGAGGGTGGTGAGAGCCTGGCCCAGGTTGCCCCGAGAAGCTGTGGCTGCCCCATCCCTGGAGGGGTTCAAGGCCAGGTTGGAGGGGGCTTTGAGCAACCTGTTCTGGTGGGAGGTGTCCCTGCCCAGGGCAGGGGGATTGGAACTCAATGATCTTTAAGGTCCTTTCCAACACAAACCAGTCTATGATTCTGTGATTCTATGAGCATCGGCCCAGCCCCCTGAAGTCCATCAGTTCTCTTTTCAGTCAGCTCTTCACCACAGGTATCTCTAAAGTCCTCCAGCTGTGAAAGAACCTACCCCTCGCTGCACCTGACACAGATTCTTATAGCAGATACCATGGCATACCTGTGGCATGATACCATCACCAACTGGGCTAAATCTCACATTTTAGCTAAAATGCAGACAGGAAGTGTTCATCTTTAGCGGTTTCCCCATTGTGACCTGGAAAACAAACTGAGGAGACGTGGGCTGAATAGCGGATGGTCGGGTAGGTGAAAAATTACACGGACTGTGGGACTCAAAGGTCCATTGTTTAAGTGGAACGGGCAGGTGATTACAAGTGATGTTTTTCACAGGGCAATACTGGTGCAGATGCAATCCCAAACCCTCAGAAAGCAGAGGAAAGAACTAACAGAAACCTCAGCAGATACAAAGTCCTGCCACTGAGCCAGAATAACGCTGTACACCAGGACCAAAGAGCCGGAAAGCAGATCTGCAGCAGAGGACACGGAGGTCCTGGTGGACACGTTGGCCAGGAGTCAGCTGTATGCCCTTGAGGGGATGAAGGCCAACTGCTGCATGATGTAGGGGAGGTGTCAGCTGAACCCATCAAGCAAAACACAGGTAAAGAGAAGAGCTCCACTGGAGAGTGAAATGAGGGAGCAGTAGGAAGGGCAGAGGGTGCCAGAGCTAAAGGACTAATTTCCAAGAACCCTGACAACCACTGGAAGCCTCCAAAAATGCCACTGCCCTGGGACAACACACGGCAGCACATCTCACTGTGGTCAGGACCAGTTCTCCTGCCCCTTCCAGACATCCCAGTCACTTCTTTGCTGGTCAGAGTCCACCAGAGTGGAAAGCAAACTGCCTTTCGCAAAAGTTGGTTGCACACAGCAGTTAAAACACAGGCATCATCTCACATTTCTGATTATCACTTAATAGAAGGAAGTGACCGAGTCTAACAGAAACTGGCAGACTGTTATTAGCGATTATTTGATTCCTTCACTAAACTAGAGCTCTGGCCAGCTCAGAGCCCCTTCCAGGCCCATCTTTGGGCTACAGACACCCATATCCTCTGCTCTGGACAACTCCGAATGTGGGAGGAGGTGTAAGGACAGGACAAGAGGACATCTGGGGACAGGGCTGATGTCCTCAGAGACCCCAGTGCAACCAGCCTGATGGGAGGTAAACACTTCCACATGTAGATTCCCAGAACGAAACATCCCCATTGTTCACAAGAACAAAAGTGGGCCCCCATTTCAGCATTAAACATTGTAACAGAATGTTGTATAAAGCAGATCCCTGTCATCTTAATTAACATCTGAAACTGGATGTTTTCATTTAGAAAAGAAAACAGCATTTTTTCCTCAAAGTTAACATTTTCCCATGGAAAAATAATGACCCAAACATCAGGATGCTGATGAAAACATTGCCAGGAAATATTCAACCATAGGGGTCTCAGGAAATTCAAGCCCTCTTCCAACACTGCCACTTGTTCACTGTGTCCTGGAGAAGCCTCTATAGGTCAGGATTGGGTCCACTAAAAGTGAGAAAGACACCCTGCAGGTTTGCACCCTTGAGTTCATGGAATGGTTTGAATTGGAAGAGACCCTAAAGACCACCCAGTGCCACCCCCTGCCCTCAGCAGGGACACCTCCCACCAGACCAGGTTGCTCCAAGCCCCCTCCAACCTGGTCTTGAACCCCTCCGGGGATGGGGCAGCCACAGCTTCTCTGGGCAACCTGGGCCAGGCTCTCACCACCCTCACAGCAAAGAATTTCTTCCCCACATCTCAGCTCAATCTCCCCTCTTTCAGTGTCAAACCCTTCCCCCTCCTCCTATGGCTCCCCTCCCTGATCCAGAGTCCCTCCCCAGCTTTCCTGGAGCCCCTTGAGGGACTGGAAGGGGCTCCAAGGTCTCCCCGGAGCCTTCTCTTCTCCAGGCTGAACCCCCCCCAACTCTCTCAGCCCCCCCTCACAGCAGAGGGGCTCCAGCCCTCCCAGCATCTCCGGGGCCTCCTCTGGACCTGCTCCAACAGGTCCATTTCCTTCCTGTGCTGAGGACTCCAGAGCTGGATGCAGTTCTCCAGGTGGGTCTCCCCAGAGCAGAGGGGTAGAATCACCTCCCTCACCTTGCTGGCCACACTGGTTTTGATACAGCCCAGGGTGCTGTTGGTTTTCTGAGCTGCCAGCACATGAGTTAGGAAGGGATGAATTTTCCCTTTTTGTCAAAGGCAGCAGAGGCCACAGGTACCCACCCCAACCTCACACACCTGCATGGAAGACCTCAGAAAGGGACCACAGAGACTTCGCCTTGCAGGGACCCAGCCTTGCTTTGGCCTCGCGAGTGTGGCCCGTCCCCCCTCCCAGTATCAAAAGCTGCAAGTGAATCATTTGAAGATGGGTAATGAGCTGACATTGAGTAAGCATTTGTTATCGGGAGCGTGTGACTCATTACAAATATTTAATGATGAGTTCATCGGAGCAAGACCTTAGCACATCCCTCAAGTTGCCTTCAGAAGAGCCTAGAACGAGCTCATGCAGACACAGTCCCTTATCCAGATACCCAAATCCACCCCCAAGAGTGCCTGCAGGCTCCAAAACACCCCCCTGATACCAACACGGAGCACTCGCTGTACACACCACACGTGACCACAGCCTCCATGCAGCACGTATGCCATACATACCCCACCTCCACATACATCCTCTCCTTCCCACGCACCCCCGATGAGTGCACACACACACTCCGATACGCCTGCACAGATTTTTACTCCTTGGACGGCTCAGACCAACTGATCTGCCCCCAAATCCCTCATCTGATCCAGCAGCCCTGTTTTTTTTTTTTATTTTTTGAAGGTCTTCCATAAGATTGGGCCCTCCTGTTCCTGGGTCTTACATCTAATTCACCCTCCTCTATACAATATATAGAGCATCCCAGGACATCTCACTGCCTCTTCCAGGGCCTTTCCCAACAAGCTGAGGTCTCAAGGACTAGAAAATGCCTTTTTTATCCTATTTGTGACTCCCACCTTGAAGACAACTTCTTGGATGGCTGGGACTGCTCCCTCTCCAGGACCTCCATCCCGGTGCTGTGTGTTACACACCATCCACGGCCATGTGCAGTGAGAGAGCTTGTAAATGCAGGTGCAGCAGGATCTGGGGGACCTTCTGCAGGGAAATGAAGGAGGAAGATGGGGAACAAACCTGGGCATTCTCCACAGGCAGCCTGTGCTGCTCCATTTTTCTTTGAATTTGCATTTTTCGTCCTGTTTTTAATAGCCAATAAAAGAAGATAGGGCACATGCTGTCCATCAGCACAAATACAAGGATAAGTTTACCAGATAACTGCCTAAAAAAAAAAAAAAAGAGTACGAGTGTTCATGCTCTGCACAAACAATACACAGAAATGCTGACTAATTCTTATAAGATGGTAAGTAACTGTATTATTGTTAATTAGCAATTAAATGACTTGGTAATTTCTTGCATTTAAATAGTAATGTAAGTACAAACAATGCTAAGCAAATCAGATCTTTAGCATTTAATTACCAGGCTCTCCTATGAATTATTTAGCAAGTGGGCAAATACAGTACTCCCAAGAAATCCATTGCTGCAATTAAGTGATTTTCAATTATTTCTTTGTCTGGGTCGGTGTCCTGCCTGGCACTGTTCATGTGCAACAGCAGTGACTGGGTATTTCTGGGGATGGTGGAGCCGAATTCCCCAGAAGAACGATCCAGTCTGGCTGGTGGATTGCCCACCCCAGCCTGCCCAGCACAACGCACGGATGGCCCCAACAAAAAAACACAAGCAACTTCCCCAAGGCAATCTTCGGGAAGGTTTTAAACAAGGAACATCCTGGTTTCATGAAAACATGAGGATCTCCAAAAACCACCTGCCCCCAGCGCTGAATTAAGTCCAAGGATGCTCAGAACAGTCACTTGCTTTGTTAAAATGCAGCTGAAGGGGATTCTCCCAGAACTCCCTCGTTGCCAATCTGCATCTCACTCATATCTAACCTAAATCTCATTAGCTCCAAATTAAACTGATCGCTTCTCATCTTGTCCCAGCAGATGCAAAGAACAATTGATCACTTTATAACAGCTTTATGTGTTGGGAAGAGTTCACTCCCTTTATTTGCTAATCAAATTCAGCTTGTTCTGTCGGCCCTTCTGGTCCTTCTTAACTCTCCCAAGTCCTGCTGCTTCCTCTGGTGGGATTGGGAATACATCCCTCTGCAGAGCCTGGTGCATCTCAGGCAGGGAACCAGCCCACCCAGCAACTGCTGAGCAGAGGGGACCACTCGTGACAGCACATATGGGCACTGTGTCCCATCAACCTTTGGTTGAACCCAGGGCTCTTGGTATTAAGTTCACAAAGCTCCAAATGAGAAGTCCAACCCTGCCGCTGGCTCACAGACCTGTTCAGACTTCTCCACAGGGGAGGACTATCCCACCCATTCCAACAGGGACAGGTCTGGCTTCAACCCAGCTCCGAGTGGCTCCTGCCAAACTCAGAAGGTAGCGAGAAGGGGGAAAAAAAAGAAACCAGCAGCCAGGAAAGGGCAGGTCTGGAGGGGGCACAGCAGATAAACCACAGAGCCAGGGCCCTAAAGAAGCAAGCTGATGGAAGAACATATTAAGAGCTTCCTCTGTCGTGGGATGGACAAGCACTCTCTTAACCCAGCACCCCCACACCATAATAAATCCAAAAGGAGAATGAAGTTTTCAGATGCCAATGTGGGGTAATTGCTCTCATTAAGGAACATCGCGGGAAAAAGAGGGAACAGTGTTGAATGCTCTGGAATTTACACCCTCCACCCACACAGTTGAGAGGCAAATGGAAGCAGGAGAGGGAGGGGAGAAAAGAGAAGGCAAAACCTTGCTGGAATGGGTTTACCTCTTCCACAAAGCATCACAGCTGTTAACAGACCAGCACAGTTTGGGTGTGGAGGCTGCCCAGACAAACTGCAGTCCCCTGGGCGAGTTTTAACTTGGAGAACACCCCTCCAAATTTTTGCAGGCAGGTGGATGACATTGCAGGACCAAGCAGAAGACCTGAGGAGCTGAGGCAACCAACAGTAGCACTCCCAGGGTAGAGCTGCTGCTCCTCCTCCTCCGCCTCAAAAACCTCTCCCGTCAGCTGAGACGAGCTGATAAAAATGCAGATCGATTCCAGGGCCAGGTCTTGGGCTCGTGTAAATCGATGCTGTTCCCACGACTGGAGCAGATTGCTACTAACTCAAAGTAATGTTATCTACCATCAGCAGCAGGAGACACAGAGCTGCAGGAAAGCAGGGTATCCCATTTCTGCTCCCCTTAGGGAAGGTGCTACTCTAATCTCACTTCTGCCACGGTTCCCAGCACCTGAAGCGCTCCTGGTGCCCAAACTGTGCTTCAACAAGCAGCAAACGAGCCATGCAGACAAAGGAACTGGGATCAAGGTGGGTGCCCTGGGGTTGTTGAGCCTCTTGGGTCTAACCAGATCCAGAGCCTGCCCCAGGGATGGGCTGGGGGGGTGGACACACCATAGAAAAAACAGCTGCAAGACGTATGGAACCAGGGCAACCATAAACCTGCTACAAGCACAGCACTGCCCTGGATCACAGCGAGGGCTTGAGCAGGTCCCTCTGACCCATCATCATCATCTCCTTACCCCATCTGTAGCCAAGGCTTCTCCAGTGTGTGTGACACCATGGCCAAGGATGCATCTGTGCAGGAATGGTGGGATGAGGACATGAGGACAGCCAGGCTAAACCCTCCTGCCTGGGCTGATGGCTTTTTAGTGCTCACGGTCATCCACTGACTACAGTCACTCAGACATCCACTCAGCACTGGGCAAAGTTCTCCAATCCCGACTATGAACTTAGTCAGCAGTACAAAAGCTACCCCCAGTGTTTGATCTGCCTGCTCTGTTCTGCTGTTGGCAGATATTTTGGTGCTAATGAACCCTGGGGATCTTCTAGAGGCACCAAAAGGTGACCTTCAGACCAGGAAGAGTTTGCTGGCTCTGATAGAGTCAGCTGTCCTGTTACCATTGCCAAAGAGAGTCCTCCAACTGAGTCACTCCCCCCTGCCCTAGGGATGGTAGGAGACTGTCAAGATGTTAATCTGCAGGTGCTTTTTGGTTGGTGCACAAGGTCCTGCATGGTGCCTAAGCCCCCCACCAGAGCCTTCCTGCCTCCCTCAAGGTCAGGGCTGCTGAGACACCTCGGCCAAGCATGCTTACGCTGAAGCCAAGAGGGCACAAGGCTCTTCCACTGCCAAACCCAGGGTTTCAGAATGAACCCAGCCCTTCCCCAGGTTGATTCACAGAAGATTAGCCCCAGGAATATCTCACCCAGTGCCACAGACAGCAGTTGCGCATCCCACCGCTGCTCTTACCCCTGGACTCTGCAGACCTGGACTTCAGCATATAAAATCAGGGGGAAAAAAGACCACGCTGCCCTCCTCTCAGGGGCAGGGACACTGGCTTGTGGGACCAGAGCAGCAATATTACCCCTGCAGCTCAGCACAGGGGTCGCTGAAGCCCTCTCTCACCTGGGTCATAAGTTGGGGACCCCCATGCCAGGACCGCCTGTCTGCACCTACAAACCATCGGTCCTGCTGAAGAATCACAGAATGATAGGGGCTTGAAGGGACCTCTGGAGATCGTCTCCTCCAACCCCCTGCCAGAGCAGGGTCACCCAGAGCAGGTCACACAGGAACATGTCCAGGTGGGTTTGGAATGTCCCCAGAGAAGGAGATTCTACCACCTCTCTGGGCAGCCTCTTCCAGGGCTCGGCCACCCTCACAGGAAAGAGGTTCCTCCTCATGTTTAGGTGGAGCTTCCCATGTTCAAGTTTGTGCCCGTTCCCTCTTGCCCTGTCCCTGGGCACCACTGAGAAAAGACTGGCCCCATCCTCCTGACACCCACCCTTGAAGTATTTATAGGCGTTGATCAGATCCCCCCTCAGTCTTCTCTTCTCCAGACTAAAAAGACCCAAGTCCCTCAGCCTTTCCTCATCAGAGAGATGTTCTAGTCCCTTCATCATCTTTGTAGCCCTTAGAAGGGCCATCCTGAGTGGAGACCTGTGTCCCATCTGCCCACACGCTTTGGGCTGCAGCTATTTGGGTTGCCACTGAGCTTGGCTCCGGCACATCGCCAGGTATCTGAGCTCCCAGGGCAGTGCTGGTCCTGCCTGTTCTCCCCTCACTAATTGTACAAGGGCCCTTGTGCCAGGACACTTTGTGCCATCTCAATGCCAAGCGCTTGTCATCACTCCTGGATTTGCTTCCCCGCCATGTGAGAGCTGAGAAATGCAGCCCCACGGTGGTTCCTGGAAGCATGTCGGTGGACCGGGAAGGGTGGCTGAGGCCAGTCCTCTGGCGAGACCGCTCTCTCTGGAAAATGGGAGTCACAACCCAAGGACACACAGTCTCTACCCCAAACCCTGGAACCTCCAGGGAAGGACAAGGGGTCTCTTGGCTGATGGGGATGAGGTTGTTTCCCCTGTGATCAGCTCAGCTCTGCTCTCCAGGGAGTGTTACTTAACCCAAGCCGGGGTTGCATCCCACATATTCCTGATTTGGAATGAAGAGGATCTCATGGCTGAACCATGACAACAGGTCCCTGCTCCATGGGCAGTCAGAGAGCCCCCTGTGCAGCAGCCCTTGCTCCCCACAGGAGACAGAGCATCGCTGACCACTTCTCCCCCTCCCAGGAACATGTCCAGCCCTGGAGTACCTCCTGATCTTTGCTGGAGAAGTGCTCCAAGCTGCCAACGCACAGTGGAGAAACCAGGGAACAACTGGCTTGTTGCTGGCCAAAGACAGAAGCACACAGACGGATTTGGGTCTCTCCAAGCAGAAGTTAAACATTGCACCGCACTCTTTAGGAGCAGTCCCGGACTGGTGGGAACGTGGCTCCCAACCGAAACCAGCTCCATGCTCAGCCAAGGTAATCTTTCCCCGAGTTGCAGAACCACGGCAGTGACATGGTGACCCTGCTCTGCATGCTACAGGGATCAATGAGCATTGCATTTGGCCATGAACCTTATTACGTCCAGACGTTTCCCTCCCTCCTGTGCTGCCCTACAAGAGAGGCCGTTCTTCTCCCACGACAAGGTCCAGCTCACACAGCAAAGAGCAGGAGCAGAGCAGGAGCCAACAGGGCATGACGTCCAATAAAGTCATGCTAGAAGCAGGGAAGATATTGCAGGACAGCCCAAGCAGCCTCCATCCTCCCTGCTTTACCCTTTTGGTCACGTTATTCCTCCAATTGATATTTATCTATAGGTGGGTCGAGTAAATCCTTTCTCTGACCCACTCCACAGCCACGGCAAGGCTGGACCCTGCTCTCCCCCACCACGGATACCTCCACCCCACTGACACGGTGCCCGAATTCAACCAAAGTTGCCCCAAAGTTGTCCCTTTGTCAATGAGAGGAAGGGTTGGCCAGCTGGTGGGGGAAGGAGGTCTGGGGCAAGTGGTCCATATCCAGCATGTGGATCAGCATCACCGGAATCCAGTGAGGGGGGGAAACCCAGAGGCTGCCCCAGGCGTCCCAGACAGGGATGAGGGAGGGAAAGGAGAGATGGAGAATATTATAGAACGCAAGACCTTGAAACAGGCAAGGAAAAGTTGGCCTGCATTGCTCACCCTTGCAGGCCTTAATCCCTTCGTTAGCACACATGCCTGATACAATTAAAGACAAACTCCCAAATCTGCAATGCGGCCCATCTGTGCCAACAAAGGGTCCGGTGAATTCATCTCTGCATTAATTGGCGTCTCCCAAGCTGAGGAGCATTTCCCACATTGTGCAGCTCAATGGGGCTGGCCCCCAGGTCCAGCTCCCCACCCCGGGCTCGGGCACTGGGTTCTGTGGAGGAGCCCCAAGCACTGAGGAGGGATGGGAACAGGATGACCAAGCCATAGGAGGTCTCTGGGCCAAGCAGAGCTGGAGCTGGTTACACACCACCAGCAGGAGCAAAGGTGCAGGCAACGAACGCAGAAGGTGTGACCAATGCCAGGAGAGATGGTCGTGTGGTAGGAACGGGCCAGGACAAAGGAACAATGTGATGAAGACAGGGCAAACCGGAGATGGAGTGCTGAGGCTGGTGGTGGTTGTAGACGATGGTTTTCTTGTCGCTTGGTCTCTATACTCCAGCCATAGTGGCCTGTAGGTCTCCCCGTTCTTCTAGATCACCAGCTCTCCTCTGTCCCTGCATCCTACAGACCCTGTGTTGTGGCCAAGCCTCTGAACACCATGGCAACACAAACAATAAAAAGCGACGTCCCACAGCAAAAAGACAACGGCTCATTGGGGCAGCCCCATCCTGCCTTAAGAACCTGCAACCCTGCAAGATCCAGAACAACTTGCTGGCAGGTTTAGCCCAGCCTGAAGCTCATGCCCTCACATCTTGCCTCGGCATCTCCCTACAGTCCCTGCCAGGAGGTGAGAGATGGGTCCATGGCCCCCCTTCCCCAACCGTCACACATTCAGCAAGCACATCTTCCCTTAAGCAACTCTGCCAACAGCTCTGTCACCTCCACGCTTTGTAGAAAACACCAAGAACATGCAGCCTGGGGCCCTGGCTGGCCCATGCAAGCTCCCCATCCCTCCCAGGTGCCCACCAGCTCAATGGGCAGAGCTCTCCGAGACCATTTTTGTTGGCGGAGGCTAGAAATAGGGTGCTGCTGGGCATTTGCAGCCCTCGGCAGTGCTGAGATCATGGGTGTCCAGCAGCAAGGGTGGCTCCAGGTCCACCCCATTCCATATGCAGGCAGGAGCAGGAACATGAACCAGAGCTGCGAGGAACAAACCAGACTGCAGGGAAGGGAGAGATGCAGTGAGACAGGGAAAAAAATCTCTCCTCCAAGGCAGGGCACTGGGGGTTCGCAGTGATTTCTCACCGTCACTCCATGAGCATTGCCAGAGCTGGCACCACAGCAAGATCTCACATCCCACAAGCAGAGCCTTCATCCCGCATCCCCCTGAGCTGGGAGCTGAGCATCCCGCCCAGGAGCTCGGTGCCACAGTGAAAATTTGGACAAGGAGGGATGGCAAAGCCACCTCCGCACACACCGTGTGACTGCGCACGTATGCGCTGTCACAAACACCTATGTACCTCTTTAAGGAGACGTACACGTGCCCTGTCCCCTGCCTGTCCCTGCTCAGATGTGTGCTGAAGAGCCATGAACGCCTCTGCTTCTCCCCGAAGGCCGAGTGTTTATCCATTTATTGTTGCTGTTCTCGGCCTATCACTTTCTGGTTTATTATCCCCCTGGATTTATTTCTTTATTTTATTTAATGCATTGAAGAATTGATATGCTCAGAGCGTTGGCGCTTAGAGATGCTTTCAGAGCCACCTTGCCAGATGATGGGCGGTGGTGGCAGGTCTGGTTTGCTGTCGCTGCTGGGGCAGGA
>KZ510014.1:17002-27177 GCA_002844005.1 Limosa lapponica baueri | reverse complement strand
TTTTTGAAACTTATTTTGATTTATCTTAAAACTGGCTAGACTTTACATTGCTCCTTCAGTGCTGTGCCCGGGTAATGTAAAATTGCTATGGTCAAGTAGTAAAATCTAGGGTAATTTTGCATTTGAAGAATGACTATGTAATGGCCTGATCTGGGTTTTGTATCCCCTTATAATGGATTCAAGTTTGCTGTATGGGTAATGCATGTATCTTTAAAATACTACAGCTGGAATAATGTTCCTAATTTTGAACTTCTTTCCTATTTTTCTGCATTCTTACTAGTCATAAAGATTCCAGTGTTACATATGTGGTTCTGTCTCCATGGCAGAATTTCTCTCTGAATTTTGATCTTAACGCTTCACATTTCTGCCAATTGCATCTAGCTTGCTCCCTAGTTGAAATTCTTTATCAAAATAATGAAAGAAATGAAAATATTTTTGAATAAAAGGGAGAACTTCTGTTGAGGAGAAAACCTACCATTTTTAAATCTCCTTCGGAGTAAAAACTTCTCACTTCCAGAATTCTTCCGCTGTCTATGCTTGATATTGTATATTGATATTTATTTTTTGGATCAAAGTGTGCTATGAGAACTTCTAATGATAACTCATTTTCTTTCAGACACTACTTCAGTATGCTGGCAGTCGGGGTGCATCGGAACATATTTTACCTTTTTTGGAAGTATATCGAATCTCCATCCAATGCTTTGCTAATGCACGACCTTACTTGACTACAGAATGTGAAGATGTTCTTTTGGTACTTGGCAGGCTAGTGCTGTAAGTTTTAAGTTGGTACATTAATATTTTAAAAAAAAAAAAACCAAACTGAAAAAACCCCTAAATGAAAGGGCAAGTTGTTGAAATAGTGTAATATTTAATTTAACAGCTGTATTTATGATCTATTATATAGTAGATGTCTTTAATACTTTTTTAATCATTCCACAAAAATGTACTTGAACATTTTGTTAATATGAAAAAGTGGTAAGTCTTTGTTCTTCTTTATTTGGATAAATGTGCAGGTATTAGGAAGGTTCTGTTCTTTAACATTCTGAAAATTATTATTTTCTGTAGAAAAATCTTTGTGTGGTCCTCATTAAATGGAAACCTTAATATTAGATCTTCAAGCATTGATTAACAGCTCTGCAGTTGCTGCTTTCGTGTGTCCTCTCGCTTCTAATGCAAAGTAGTTCTGAACATGCCCCTTTCTGAAAAGGAGAAGCTGTTTTGTGTTTATGGCAATGGAAGTTGTGTGTGAGTGCTGTCACTGTAGGATAGCAAAAGGTAAGAGTAGTTCAACCTGAGCGCTTTCACAAGTGTCTGTAGATATGGCTTAAAGCATCATTATTCTTCAAACAAGAGAGAGAACTATTTTACAGTCCATCGGCTAAGCTGGAATAACTTGTCGTTTCTCAAAGTCTGAATGCAAAGCAGCTGTTTGGAATTGAAGAGCGTAGCCTGAGGGCTTTCACCTACATTGGAGCATACCCAGTTACTACCCTTAGCCTAAAAGGGATACATTGATGCACTGGTCCTTCCTTGCTGATAAGGCTTCATTTGAGGGGGGAGGATGAAGATCTAGAACCTTGAGTATAAAGATTTTCATAGAATAAAAGTAATTCTGTGGCAGTTTTTCAATGGGCTGTTTTTGGTTTTGGGTTTTTTTTTATTATCAGTAGTTTACTTGCTTTGTGGTCTAAAGTCAACTGTTCTTTGTGAGAAGGATTTTGCAATTAACTCCTTGGTCGAATACTTGGTTTGCAATGTGCTGAATTGCAATATAAATCAACAGCTCAGAAACAGATATCTCCATATGATGCCTTGAATTATTTTTTTGGAGTTATGAGAAAAATGTGATCTTGGAGTGGTCTTGGTTGTTTTTTTTTTAAACCTGTTAAGAAGGGAAAATGCATGAAGTCAGGAAAAGTCTGTCTTAAGTTCTTAACATGGAAACTGAAGACTTAAACTGCTAAAGTACTGGTACATAATGCATATATTTTTGGCAAAATATGCTAAGTGCTTTTGCAGACTGTCCCTTTATGGGTAGGATATTCTCATCTTCATCATACAGGAGAGCCAGAGAGGGACTCTTTGTCAGGAAGTGTAGTGACAGGACAAGGGGTAATGGTTTTAAATTGGAAGAGGGGAGATTTAAATTAGATATTAGGAAGAAATTCTTTCCTGTGAGGGTGGTGAGGCACTGGAACAGGTTGCCCAGGGAGGTTGTGGATGCCCCATCCCTGGGAGTGTTCAAGGCCAGGCTGGATGGGGCTTTGAGCAACCTGGTCTGGTGGGAGGTGTCCCTGCCCATGGCAGGGGGGTTGGAACTTGATGGTCTTTGAGGTCCCTTCCAACTCTAACCATTCTATGATTCTATATTATCATTAATTAGCTTGTGTATTGTATTGGTTCCCGCTCATGTCACTTAGTTTGCCTTTCACTGTCTTTGTGCGCAGGTCATCCGTACCTGGAGTACTTCCTATATATTTTGCCAGTCATATACTTTGGGGCGGGAATCCTAGTTCTGTGTCAGATATGCCTATCAAAATTGCTTTTCTCTTGTTGAGAAAAATCAGAATATTCTGCTTTTGCTAATATGGTTTCTTCCATTTTTCAGTGTGAGGAGTGAGTTTGTTGTGCCTTGTATATTCAGGAAACTGTGGTGGAGGACAGTAGAGAGGCTGACTTGCTGGAATGTCCACTGTTCTTCTTTTGATTACATATGAGAGGAATTTGAAGAATGAAAAGATAACAAGTGAGGTCACAGATAGGGTGAGGGAAATTGCATACCTAGCTGAACTCTCCCACATTTTTCTTTTACATAAGAGTTTCCAAGGGAGGGACAGAGAAGTTAGAGAAGGGAATTAAAGATCAATTAAGTTCCACGAGGGAGGGAGAATATTACCTGATTAGGGACATGAAAGCATACTGTTTCCATGTAACTGATTTTTGGGGAGACAACTGGGTTACCCTCAGCTGTTGTACATGCTGTATATTTTCAGACTTGAACTCTGATGAGAAATTAAATGAGCAAGCTTCCTATTCTAAAGCACAAGTGCTCTACTTACTATTGAAACCCTCCTTTCCTTCCAACATCCCTCCAGGAGAAGGGGGAAAGAACTTCCTCCTCCTGACTTACTTAGTGGGGTGAGCCAGTAACAGCAAAACTCGGTGTACTGTGGCTTCCCCTGCCACCTGGCTAGGTCAGTTGTGTGTTCACAGTGTATCTGACACGGTGTAGGTACTGTGCCGCCCATCGTGCTGGTGCAGCATGAGATGATGTTGATACACTAACACTGTCTAACCATAGGAAATAAAAGGAAAGCTTGGAGTGGATGGTCTTGTCGTTTACAGAATTGGCAAATGATTGAGGAGGAACAGGAATGTTCTTGGCCATAGCTGTAAAAGGCTATACCTGCTTTGGTCAAATGGAACTCGGGCTGCTTGTTTCTGCAGCCACAAAGCACAACACGTGCCCCTTAGCCCCCAGTATTACTATACCAAAGGTATTGCCTCTATAGAAGAACTAATAAAGAATTAGCTGTATCAAAGGTATCATTCACCAAGATCTAGTTAGCTGGTTATCCTCATGAATCTTAAGAAGCTTTTGAAGCTGATTGTCCACTCAAGCTTCTCTAAGTGCTGCTTTTTTCTTCTGAGGATACTAACTACCATCAGTATGAAAATTTTACTTCCATCTGAAAATGGTTTATATGGTCCTAAAATTAATAGATTAAAGTAGAAAGAGTGTTCCTAGTTCATGTTGTGTTTGTCAGTAGCTGATATTTGACTGCTTTCTACATTTTCCTGTTTGCTCTGATGGCACTGGTCTGAAAGGGAGTTTACCATCTTTTTCTACATCTTTGAGAGGATGTTTATATGCTTTTCAACCATAAAAAGAGAAAGGAGAACTGAATGTCGTATGGTCTATCTCAAGCTGCTTGAGCTGTATCTCATCTACTGAGTCTAACACGCCTTGCTTCCAGGAAGAGTGGGCTTGCTTTCCGTAACACCGTGTGAGGAGGCACATATGATGGTTTGCGTTTCTCAACCCAATAAACTGTTGCAGTTTGATTCACTGACTTGCATTTCCCACTCCGCTGTCTGCCATTAGGAGCTAATGCAGCTCTTAACAAATGCGGGATAAATCCTGACGACAGATAAACTATTCCTGCTGATTATCCGATATACGATTTGTCATCTTTTTAACTCTAAAAAGTTCAGGATAAAAGTTTTCTAATACAATCTAAATAAACACAATTCTGGAAGCTTTTAGAATTTTTTTTTTTTAATTTCTGTCTTAAAATACTAGTGAATGAGTTATAAAGTGATTATAGAATAATTGTATGCAAATAATGGGTTTATTTTTCCCTAGAGTTACTCCTTCCAAAATAAAGAAACTCAAATCTAGGAGACCATCTCCTAAAAGATATTTTGAAGTTGGGTGTTTGAGATGAATGATTATTTTTTTTTAAATAATGGAAACGTTCAAGCACCCATTGCAGTTTATTTGCAAAAATTGTGATTGAAGTTTGGAATTGAGTTTTGTGTAGGTAGGTATTGTGGTACTGGTAGAGGGGGTAGAAAGGCTTGACTTCATGAAGTGATCCTGATATTTTGATTTGTGGTCTTAGCCTAAATTCCATTTGATTGCATTAAAATAAAGAAGGAAATAGGCTTTTAGGGATGGAGGTGTGTTTTGAAGTATTGTACAAGGACCAAAAGGAAGAATTTTGCTAAATGGCCATTCCTCCCCCATGCCAGTGTGAAAGGGTGACTAGCCTTTATGCAGCTGTGTGTTTGAATCCATTCTTATAACAAAAACTTAGGCAATTGACTTACAGTTCTAATTATTTTACTGCCAACAAAATTGTAGGTGGAACGTCCTGAATATTACTTCTGCAGTTGTGCTGTAAGTTCTTCTATGTGGTGGCGATACACACAAAGCTCCAGATTTCTCATGGAGTGATTTCCATGGAGTGCTTGGTGTTGGGATCCTTAGGAAGACTTAAGGACTCAAAACAAAAGAATTTTTGGTCCTTGGTTCAGCCCAGTCCTGTGTTACTACAACAGATGATAAAATATTAAAAGGAATTAAGAGTGGAAGTAGATGGGACTGGTTGACTGTACTTAAGTCTGAAAATGAGGTGTGCATCAAAAGGCTCTTCAAAAGCATGTTAACTGTGAAGTTTGCAAATGTTTTATTTGGTGGAATGAATCTCTGTATGACATGAATGAAAATTGGACACATACTTAGTGATTTTTTGGGGTTTATTTTTTGGTTTGGTTTTCTTTTGTTTCAGGGGGTGGGGGTGGGTATTGCTTATGTTAAAATTCAGCTGCTGTGAGACTTTGTAAATTTGTTTTTGATAGTGTGGTAGCAACCACCTGGGTCTAGGCATCTGAACTGGTGAATTAACTTGTATTGCCAGGCTTGAGTACAAGGGGAAAAAAAGTTAGTCCTGATTTTTCAATAATATTGAGACTTTTTCATGGGCATATTAATGATTGAGAATCTAGTGCCTGATGATGTAAATAATTACTGAATGACAGTGATGAAGGCTGTCGTATTTTCTGCCTCGTAGAACGCTTAGAGCGTTTGCAGGTCTAAACCTCTGTTTAAAGGAAGAGGATTGGGCAGTGAAGTCAGATTTCTGAAGTGTGAAAAGGATGACCAGGTGTTAATTCAGTATTTGTCTACTTCATCTTGTTTATGATATATGACTGCTGAATCTGGCTAAAAACTGATTAGGCATAGCATTTTGCAGGTAATTGTTCAATGTATTTATCAAAAGTCAGGAGGACGGGGGAAAGGAAAGTAATTCTTTTTGGGTACTAAGCATTTTTGAAACTCATGTTTGCTTTATGGTCATCTCTTCCTTTTTCCCTTCCCCAAGCTCAGCTCATCTGTCTATGGTAAGACTGAATGTATTGTCCTGTTGCTCTTCTATTTAATATTTGGGAGTTTTGAATTAAAAATAGCACGAGTTGGAACTATGTAGCAACGTAGGTGTGGCTTATAGCAGTTATTTAGTGCATTTATTGTATGTGGGATCTTAGACCAGTTTTCTTTCCTTATATTGTCATGATTTTTGAGAACATTTTTGGTGTTTGTAAATCCTCTGAATCTCTAGACAGTGTCATCAGTTAACCCATTTAGAAAAGCTAACCAATTGTTCTGTGCAGCAGTTTAGGTAATCCATATGCCCTGTATAAGGTTAGATAGCCCCTATTTGAGAACAATATAGGCAGTAGTCCTGCCATTGCTTTGTCTCCTCGAAAACAGTGATTCTTCTTCTCCAAGACTTTTCCCTGAAATGAGATGAATGTGCTAAAGACATACAGTTGTTCCTTTTTTGTTTCTGAAAATGGGTAGCATTGACCTGATGGTCTAAAAGAGGAAATACCAACTAGGTCTTGCTTGCTTCCCCCTTGTTTTTGGAATCTGAACTTATGTATGGAAATATATTCTAATATAGGTCTCAAATTTGCTGGATATTTCAGAGATGTTAAAACTATATGAACACTTCCCTGAACTTTCATTTGGAAAACCTGATACATGGCAGCAGTTCACATGCCACTGTGATGAGACTGACTCAAATACTGATATTCATCATTGACAGTGTTGAAAATGGATATAACAAAAAATCAAGACTGGGTGGCTAGGGTCCTATTTTTAAGCAGGAGCTTGGCTTAGTGAAGAAATAAGATGTTCTTCACCTGTTTTGTGTAGAGAACTGAGCTACACAAGTGCAGCAGCTCCGTGGATTAACAATCTGGGAATTCTACATATGATTTGTTTAACTCTGACTTTAATTTTAATATCTTTAATATGCATATCAATATGGGTGGGGTTTGTTTTTTTTATTTGGTAACTCTTGAACTTGTTGCAGTTCACACCATAGGTATTTGAATGTTTCCCCTGTCCCGTGCTATCAAAGATTCATCGTGTTTTTAAGAATCTATTCTGCAGGTCCGTTTCCATGCTGATGCACCTCTTGACATAGCTTGTCAGTCTCTTGCTTTTAGGATACTGTTCCATTTCTGTGGAACAGTAGGATCCATTTCTGTGCTGATGCATGTGTCTTCTTCTGTCAAGCTGTTCTTTAGTTCTGTTTTCTTATATATGTATGTCAGCACTGAAACTTTAAGTTAGGCAGAGCTGGCTTTCATTTTCCCTCTAGGCAAGGAGACCATCTTGGGGTCAAATGAGTTTTATTCAGAATGGATATTAGGAGTCCTTTGTGAGAGGAAGGAGCGGAGATTCTGTAATGCAGTGTTCCTGAGCCGTGTTGAATAGACTAGCTTGGATTACAAGAGTAACTGCAATCTTATCCTAGCAAGGCTGTGCATAGTACAAAGGAGCCCTCTTTCCATATGATGACTCATGCCTCGTTCTGGGGCTGTTTGTGGCCTTCAACTGATTTGTGCAGTCAAACGTGTTTCAATGTTACTGTCATTTCTTATCTGAATGCTAAGTAATGTGTGCCACAGATGTCATTTAATGTAATAGCAGAATGTCTTCAGGTGGCTTGCTTACTTGCCTCTTACTTTTCCAGGAGTTGTTTTGAGCTACTGCTTTCAATTCCTGAAAGTGAATTGCCGCATGAGGTGTGGTTAGAATTCCATCAGTCCATACAGGTAAGTGTTCTGAATTCCTTTTTTACAATTTATATATTTTTTTTTTAAAAAAAAAATAAGGCTGCTGTTGTGCTCCTGGTTTTGTTGTTTGTTTTTCCTACCCTTCCCCTGAATTCCACCTGTCCGGTGTTGCTGTTATCTAGGCAGCAGGAATTTCTGAGTGGCAGAAGACTAACCGAAACATCGGTCCTGGCAGCCTTAGGCCCACCAGCTGATTTATAACTACACAATCAATGGCAACTGCAGCAAGAGACCTGTAGCAAATCTTGATCTGTCTAATGGTTTGTATGAGTGAAAGACTGAGGTAGAGTGATGTAACAGCTCTAAAGTATTACTTTGAAGATGACTAAAAGAAGCTTTTGGGGAGATCTGGGTGGCAAGTTAGTGTCTACACCTGATTTCAGAGGGATGAAATAGTGGGACAGGTCTTTAGTCCAGGTAGTTCTTAAAAGTGTTTCTTCTGAGGTGGTGCTGAAACAAGCTCATAAAGCTGCTATTCCTCCACTCAAATAAAGATGGTTACTGCAGACTATGTAGGTGGAAGAGATGTTTTCCAGGTTTCTAGTCTGAAGGTAGTACCTAGCTGTCTGCAAGGACTTGTGTGCCACGTGGAGCTGTAAGACGGGAGTGGTAGTCTTGCTGTGTTCATACTAATAGACCCTTCCAGGACCAGGGACTGATTGTTGCTGCTATTGCCTGTTCTGGCAATCAGCTGCGACTAAGAAGTTGGAAGCTAATATCAGGTACAAGTTACTGAAGTGAAGACTTTGGCAGGAAGCAGATGGAAGGAAGTGAACTTAGACCTTGTAGCTGTCCTTGTGCAGACCTTATCCCAAGACTTTCTACCCCTATGACTAGGGATTTCCTCAGTCCCTGGGGCTTGGCGGCGGCGGCTGCTGCTGCAGTAGCTCTGAAGATGCAGGTATAAAGGTTCTGAAGGAGCTTCTACTTTTGTTTCACCTGCAGTCAGGGGAATTGCACATGTGGAAACTCTTCAGTAGACTGAAGATTAATAAACCTGGCACTTTAAACTGAGAGAAACAATCTAGTAGAGCTTTGTAGTCTGGCTAGTAGCAGAAGGGACTGAGGTGATCTGTGACTGGTGTTTTCAGATGTGGACAGACCTTCTTTTCCTGAAATAACCATGAACTACTTACTGTCATGGCAACCCTAAAAACAGTTGGGTGTGGTGTGTACTAATGTAGTAGAAAGAAATGCAGTAGGTACAGTTTAAACCCTATGGTCTTAGTGGTGTCAAAGATTTTTCCTTTATTTTGAGTGCTGGTGCATAAGTCCTGTAACTCCCTGCAGCAGGTGATAGCAGACGTCGCAGCACTCCGCAACCAAGTCTGAAGGTGTATCAGTTTCTTTAGACAATACGCAGCTATGCCACCTATTACACATAGTCTGTAGCTATTAGCCATGATGTTGCAGAGGCTACCTGTTCATTTGTGGGGATGCCACAGATAAGGTTGGTCAGCCACAGGTTCATCTTTTGCGTTAAGGCTGATGGAAGAAGTTGGAACTTACTGTTTCCAAGGTAGCTCTTAAATTCACTAAAAATCCAGTTGTCACTGGATAAAGAGGAGTGAATCAAGAATCAGAGAATGCCAGGTTGGAAGGGACTTCAAGGATCATCTGGTCCAATCTTTCGTGGCAAAAGCTCCCAGTGAAGACCCAGCAGTGTCCAGCCAAATTGTAAAAGTGTCCAATGTTGGGGAATCCACCACTTCCCTGGGGAGATTATTCCAACGGCTGGTTGTTCTCATTGTGAAAAATTTTCCTCTTGTGTCCAATCGGAATCTCCCCAGGAGTAACTTGTACCCATTACTTCTCATCTTCTCCACGTGGCTCCTTGTAGAAAGGGAGTCTCCATCTTCTTTGTAGCCAAAATACTGGAACATGGTGATAAGGTTTCCTCTAAGCCTTATGAGTTTACCATGCACTCAAAGACATATAGTAAGTTTGTAACCGAGATGGCCTAGGCCTGAATCAGAACGTTATTTCATATTCAGAGAATGGGAGGGCATATACAAGATGTATTGTCATGGGAATTTAATATAGATTGTGGAACAAGGATTCCTTTTAAGCCTTACAGAAATTGCCAGGACTGAAAAATCCTGGTGTCTTCAGTAAACATCCAAGGATTGTATTTTCTCTTTAACTTTGTCCATAGGCTATTACTGTATTATCCTTTCCTGACTTCATTTAGAATGAAATGCTTTGTGTCCCTCTCTTCAGGACCTGATTATGATGTTGTCTTAACTTAGTGAGATCTATATACTTAAATTTTGCGTTTAGATTTCTTCAAATACTTTTGAAATATTTCTAGTAGATTTTTGTAAATATTTCCATTAATATTAGCCCTATCTTCTTCAGTGTGTCCAATAATTAAAGGTTCGGCTAAAGCATCTAGAATAGAAGCAGAGTTTATTGTCAGTACTTAGTTACTTATGCTATGTATGCTGGTGAATTTCATATCTGGTATTTCAGTATTGATGGTCTGGAGTCTCCCACATCAGGAGGACATGGAGCTGCTGGAG
>KZ510012.1:15150-27570 GCA_002844005.1 Limosa lapponica baueri | reverse complement strand
ACAGTGACCAGGGTCACAGGCAGACTGTGATTGAGTGTGTAAGGAGAGTATGTACATAAAAGATACCAATAAGGCCTCAGATGAAGTGCTGTGTTCAATTTTGTACAAGGATCAGAAAAAAAGTCCAGAGGAGAGCAAGAGAAGCCCAGAAAACAAAGACTGAAGGACTGTGACGGGAGATTTGAGCTAGATATTGGACACGAGGAAACTTTTCATGATAAACCTAGTGAAGCACTGGGAGAAAGCTAGTGAGGCTGTGCGATCTCCATTTTTAAGGACCTGTTTTTCTGTGGCTCTGTAGTCCCTGTGTGGAACATGGTTGCTGGATGAGTCCTCCAGGCTGGTATCTGTGACAACAATGGAATCATATCTCTTTCTCTTGTCTTTGCCACTTACCTTCTATCTGGCAGATGCCCTCCTGTTCAGCTTTTTCCCTTATTAAGTGAGCTGAGTACACCTTCGCACGGGATATATTCAAAAAAGTCTGAGGCCTCTGAGGGACGGAGATGGCAAAGACCAGAAAAGCACACTCAGGATTTGCGTGGCTCAGTAGCAATGGCGCGGCATGCTACCTCCGTCTTCCCAGAAAGCTCTGACCATAAGTCTGTTTCCACTTATTTTGGAGTATATCACATTTTCCTCTATTTGCGGCCAACAATGTTAATAAAATCAGCGTCAGCCAAATTGGAGCTGGGTGCAGTCTGTCTCAGAAAGGCAGAAAGAGTCTTTGTGTGCTGCGTGTCCTTCTTGCCACACCTTACGCTGCCTTTTTCACACCTCTCATCATCAAAGAAATAGTACGACAGTTTCCTTTGTCCAAAAATCATCTGATCGAATGTTTGATAAAAATAGGGTCTTTAATTGCATGAACGGTAGGTACTTCACTTCTAAGTAGTAGTATTTTTGTTTTGCTTTTCTCGTTTTCAGCATTCAAATTAAAACGTGGTTGTTTGTATGAAAATGCCACTGCTAGTAGTTGTTCCATAGCAAAGTAATAAAAATGTGCTCAAAACTACGCGTGCACACCAGTGCATGTAAATACTATGTAAGTGGAGAAGAAAAGAAGCAAAATTCCTAGCCAGTGATCTGTTTCAAATTGTGTTAATTTATTTTTAAGAAAGGTATTTAATGTTTTCATAGTTGTCTGTCTGAGTAGGAAATGTTAAGGAGATTGTTGGAAAGGTTAATTGAAGAACTGCCATGATGTGTGTTAAGGTACTCCTTTTACACGGAGCTATTACTTTTTAATGGCTGTAGGCATGCACCTGTTGGGCTTGAGCAAAAGACTGTAAAAGATGATTTAGTACTGAAAGGCATGAAAAAGGACTGTCCATCAAATAGTTATCTAGTAAGGATCAATATTTTTAGTGCTGTTCTTCAGATCTTTTATTATGGTCTTGCAGTTAATTGAGTATAGTCTACGGGTATTGAAAACCATGAAATTACCTGACTAACTAGCTGATTTAAAGTATGGATGTTATTTTTTGGTTTTGTACATTATTGGTAACCAGTTTTCTGAATTTCTTTTCTTAATTGCTTATATAGATTATTAAAGTATTCCTTAAAAAGAAGTATCAGAAAAGGTGCTGGTTTAAATATGTTCTTAATTACTCATTACAATGTATGTCTAATACAAGTTTTAAATGTAAAGCATTTCTTTAATGAAATGCTGCTTTTCATGGCAACTCATAGCAAATTTGGAGGGATTTTCTAAGGGATTCTAAGGGGTATTACCAGACTTCTGTTTTGGAATCAGGGAAAGATAGCAATAATTAAATGGGTATGTTTTGGTACTTAAGAAAGCTTTATATTTTGTTTTTTTTTTTTAATCTTACATGTAGCATAAAAGGAACTTATTCATTTTAATGCATCCTTCTTGTTGGCTTAAAGCTGAAATATAGTTGCTTGAAAATTAATTTACCCCTCATGAATGACTGGTTGGATTATCTTTGTAGCATTAAATGTCAACCCTGAGCTCAGAGCACATTGTGTCTACGGTAAAAAGTTGTCCCTGAGCACTTAATGTTGTGTTAAATGATGATGTGTCCTTTGCAAATGTATTATTAGTGTCAAGCTGTTCCGTCTCTCAAGATTGAAAAATGGTCAGTGATTTGAGCTGCCATTAAACCTGAATAAAAGAGAGAGAGGCTGTGGGGGGTTTTCATGTCTTTTCTGAGTACAGATATACTTTTGAGTAGGTTTAAGACATACCAAAATGTTTCTGTTAACCTAAGACTCCAAAAACTCCATTTGGAATCACAGCAATTAAAAATAAGAAAATCTCACTTCTGCTTCTCAGGAAAACAAGGGTCATTGAGTATGTCTGTGTGACACTGAGAGCACAAAAACCAATGATAAACACTTGAGAGCTTAGTCTTGTTCCTTGTGTGAGCTAGAGTTGTCACTGATTCTCAAACAGACTATAACGCTGTTACTGATGTGTTTGTTGTTGTCTGAATTTAACTGAGGTTAGGCCTGAAATTCCTGTGGAATTTTGTTTTTCTGAGGTTCCTCTAACATCCTAAATAAATAGTTATTTCCAGTTTTAGAGTTAAAGTGTCATGGATGAGGCACGCATGTTTAAGATGTGTCTTGTGTGAGCAGAGTTTCACAGAGTTTCACTGGATTTAAATTCTGTTACTCAGTGACTATACAGTGAGTGGTTTAAAATCTCTCAAAGATATTTAATTATCTGCTTCTGTACACGCACCTTAGAAGGTAGATGCCTAGGTACTTGTATGGATCTGGCTGATGTTACAAAGCATTTGTGAAAACACTTCTTTGCCTACACCAGACACCTAATTTGCTAGCATTAATAAAGGCACTTAAAGAAAAATTCTCCTACTGTGTATGAGATGATAGAGACCAGTTTTGAGGAGTACCAGGGCATGCAGGGGAAAAAATATATATTCCCTACTAATAAAAAACAGACTGCTGTAAAGTTATGGAATTGTTCAAAGTACAGAGTTGAACTTTTTAGTCCATTGTCTTGCTGTTTACAGACCCTACTGAATTTCTTTGGTGCACTTTAGTTACATTATTATAGTTTACATTAAGGTATTTCAGACAGTGTGATTTTATGGCCAAAATCTCCCTGAGTTGTCAGCCATTTAGGGAAGGGTTCCCTGATGACTGGAAAAAGGCAAATGCCCTGCCCATCTGCAAGAAAACTACAAGGACATGGAGATGCTAGAGAGGGTCCAGTAAAGGGCCATGATGACCGTCTGGAGCACAGGATGTACAAGGAGAGGCTGAAAGAGCTGGTTTGGAAGAAAAGGCTCAACTGAGATGTTGTTGCTGTCTACAAATATTTAATAGGAGGCTACAGACAGAGTGCAGCCTAACTTTTCTCAAAGGTGCACAGTGGTAGGACAAGAGGCAAGTTAGAATATGGAAGTTCCAACTAGGTAGGAGAAAAATGTTTTTACCAGAAGGATGGTCAAGTGTTGGAAAAGGTTGCTCAGAGAGGTGGTGGAATCTCCATCTTCGGAAATACTCAAAACTCAGCTAGACAAGCTTAGCTAGACTAGCCCCCTGAGCAACTGGAGCTTAATTTCAGGTTGGATCCATTTTAGAAGTTGGATCTGTTCTGAGTGGAGGATTGGACCAGATGACCTCCAGAAATCCCTTCTAACCTAAACTATCTTACAAGAGTGTATCTTAAAGACCCAAGGTCTGTAGCTGGTACACAGGAACAGTTCTGAAGAAGCAGTGTGATAATTATGGTACATCTTCACAACAGTGGGCCTGGGCTACAGACATAGCTATCTGACTTGGGAACTACCGCAGCATAGCTGAGCAAGGATGGAATTCAAGCTGTGATTTTAGATGCATTTTACAGTCCCTTTGTGGGTCTGTAATGTTTTCTCTATAGTACTAGTAATACTTAGGATAATTACTTCGAAGGTAATTTGGCCATGTCTGCAAATGTCCCGTGAGTCCAGATAAAATCATGTAGTAAACGGGTTCTCCTTCTCCACTTGTCCTTTAGATCCAGTTTTCTTGGCTCAGATTCATTTTGCTTAACCTTAGAGGTGAAACCAGCCCACCTGACTTGGTTGCTGAACATCTCTAGGCTCTCTCTGTTGTTGGTGACAGTAAAATAAGCACTGCCAGGGAGAGCTTTCACAGAATCACAGAATGGTAGGGGTTGGATGGGACCTTTGGAGATCATCTAGTTCAACGCCCCTGCCAAAGCAGGTTCACCTGGAGCAGGCTGGACAAGAATTCATCCAGGTGGGTTTTGAATATCTCCAGAGGAGATTCCACAACCAACTTTAGGCTGTCCTAGATTGCTGTCACTCACTCTTTGGAAAAGCCTTTTTGTGGGAAGTAAGGAGAAACCTAAACAAGCAATCACCTAAAACTCAAGCCAGGTGCAATGGTTGTGATCTTCTATGACTTGCATGTAAGGAGGTTGTGGAGGACAGTGTGACTGAGCCTTCCTCCATCTTGGACCTTTGCCCCTGGCAGCAAGATCTAACTATTTCCTTCCCCCCGTTGCAGCAGAGACAAGGAAGGGATGCTCAAAGCCAGACTGTGGAAACCCTGAAAAGACCGTTTTCTTGTTCTGTGTTTGTTCTGTGGGGTTTTGTGGAGGGTTCCTGGAACCTTTGCTAATTCTGGTCAATAATGATAATAAGAACATTGATTTTAGCTTAACTAGGTGTGTGATTTCACACTTCCAGTTTGACAGTAAAGCTTGCCACAGTCTGTCTCTAGTTCCTAATTAGCTATGTATACATTTTAGTATGGGTTTCAGCATCAGTTACATTAATGTACTTTAGTTAAACTACTTCTAGTAACTAAAATTTATCCAGTAGTTGTAGTTTTATTACACCTTAAACAATACTTTAACATATGAAATGGATTGCTACTGGATGGAAAATGTCTTCCTAAGTTTTGATTATGACTATAATACCGGCACAGAAAGATTCAGGGCAGCAGTTTGTTGGTTGTTACGAATTATAGTTAAAGTGTTGAAAGGAATTTTAAATCTGTAATGCTGATTAGCAAATTTTACTATCTGTCAGGTTTTTTGGCATGCTGTAAATAACTCATCTTCAAATAATTTGTCTGAGTAATTAAATTTAGATTGCACATTTCTCGTTTCAAATATTTTGACTCTTATCTATTTGCTTTTCCATTGTGGCTTAATTGGTGTGGTCTATATAAACGGACAATAAATTTATATACCTTTGTTATAAAGATCAGTCAGTGAATAGAACTTGGTATTCATCCCAGACAGAATTATGATTGAATGTATTTGCAAGATTAAAGCACTGAATTTACTTTTTTCTAATTAAAGGCAATTAAAGATTTGCAGACACAAATAAAAGACAATGAATTGAGGAATAAGTGTAGGAGCAAGTCCATTTGCAGGTGAAAAGAAGTGCCTTTGAAGCAGAACCAGCTGTATTTTCATTGAAAGAATAACAGTTTAGGAAGCTTTTCTGCATGTGCTTGCTTGATAGCATAATGTACTCATAAGCAGCTTACGCAGTACAGTATTCAGAAAATAGCAGTGCATTAATTTTTAAAGTAGCAAATGCAGGCGAAGAGCAATGCTGCCACATGATGATAATGAAGGTGGATATTGTAAAGTCTACTGAGAGAAAAGAAAGCAGGGAGCTCCCGAAATGTGAACATTTATAAAACAATAACTAGATATTCATATGATAATAAGCTTGGACAGCAGCATCAACAAAGGCCAAAGATGCGGTCCTGTTTCTGCTTAAGCCTGATGAATTGAAAAGCGGAGAGGCAGTCTTTAGTCTGTTATTCAATTCCAGTAATGAGCTATTGTTAGAATGAAAGAGTCAATATCTAGAAGGGTTGGGAATGTAATTTTTTTTCCTCATGAAGTTATTCTATGGATTTGTTCAGGTTGTATCTTAAGCCGCAGCATCTTTAAACACAATCTTAAACATAGTCACTTTTCTTTGATACAGCGCTCAGCATCTTACATTCTCAGTTACATGTATAACAAAGCTTGGTATGTATGCAAAAGTACAGTGTTATGCATACTACCTGGTAATGTCACAGTATTTCTGTAGACTGCAAAAAAAAAAAAAAAGATCACCCAGAACTTAATGAACTTGTCTAGCTCATATGTGTTATTTAGTTAAAGTTTTGCATGACTCATGGTGTCGTTGGAGGTTTAGTTAAAACGAATACTGAATATACAAGATCAGGTCATCTCTAATCTGGTATTAAAATTATTGAGTAGAAGATATATGGGACCTCAATTTTCTTGTGAGTAGAGATGAATGACAAAAATTCTTGTGAAATCCATGGATTTTTAATCTTAGTTACATGAGGAAAAACAAACTCCTGTTGCATGTTGTATGAATCGCTGATATTCATGGCATTTTTCACAATACGGCTGTACTTAGTAGCTCAAAAAGTCCCTCAATTTCACCCTTTTCTAATCCTACATCTAGTGGAATAGTCTTTATTTCTACCCACGGAAAGTTTTCCAAGCAGGATCTATTAACAGGGCACAACTCGGTTCAGCTGCTACTGAGGTCACTTTGCCACCAAAGAAGTGGAGAAAACCTGTGCAAGAGGGTGGAAAGAGGGGATGGGATGAAAGGTGACCTCTGGAGAGCTTCTGAAGGGCAAAGGCAACTTCAGGCACTGAAATGGAAAGGTTGGATGGAGAGGTGAGGTGGATGATCTTTGCACCTGGTTTTGGGAGGGACTGGCAGGAGGCAGGACAAGCGGAAGGATGATGGCTGTACTCAGTAAGAAAAGTTGCCTTATCGTGGACTAGTTCTTTGGCCTTAAAAATGGAAAGAAAGTGGTGGGCTTGGAAAAGTTGTAAAGACAGAAGTGGCAAATTCATTTAAAAAAATGGAAACTGTGGTAGTTATAAAAAAAAAGTTAAGGAAAGCTGACACTGGAGTTTGGGAGAAGAGATGAGATGACAAATTGATAACAATAATGAGAAGTAGAAGAGGAAAGGGTTTTGCTTAAGTAATAAAAAAGTAAGATTTGGTCTGGTCATTTTCCAAGTCTATCTTTTTGGCTCCTTCTTCTTCCCTTCCTATGTTCCCTCAGGAAAACTCAAGTGTCTTGAATAGACATTGGGTAAAACAGACAAATGGGGCTTTGCCTGATAAGTTCTTCATAACTGGCTTTGACGGTCTCTTCCTGGGAAGAAGAAACAGCTTAAGCTGATGACTCTGACAGATAAGCATACGAGAAAGCTTGAAGGATAAGTGAGATAAAACTAGAAGGCATTGGGAGTGTGAATATACATACTCCAACTGGTTGAATTTGCAGGCCCAAAAGAAGGTTTGGAGCCTGTATTATTTATTTCTGCTTGTTTTCCAGGTGGTAATGATCAGGATTCACGTGGTAGGGGCTTTGCATTTCATAGTTCTTTATAGTCCTGGAGTGCAGATGTGTTTCCCAAGGCCTCAGAAAGTTCAGATGTTTTAAGAGTCTTTTAGTGCAATTGCTGAATCTGGTTTTCATTACAAGGAACTCTACAGATGCCCTTTTTAAACTTTTGCACTTGGTGGACTCAGACTTTTTCCCTACCTTTTTTTTTTTTTCCTTTTGGCTATCACATTTAGCAAGGAGAGTGGTAAATTAGTGGCAGGTGCATAGATTTGGAGAACTACCAGCTCTAGAGTCATTATTAAAATAGCCTATTTGTTATATAGGGGGGTTAGTTGTTCATATCAGATTTAATATAAATCTGGAAGTATTTTCTAGGTAAGTAGAATCCAGTCTTAGCCATAGGCACCATACTGGAATGAACAGTAGCAGAGTGCTTGAAACCAAGGGAAAGAACACCAATAAGCTTTCCCTTTTCTAGAAGTAGACTTGGTCCTGCCAATAGAGGAAGTTCAGAGACTGGGTCTCCTGTGCAATACTTACCCCTGCTCGTGCCACCTTCACAGCTGAGCCTTGGAGAGGAGGAGGGAGAATGGGCAATGGGAGGAAGGGGAGGTGCATTTCAGTAACTGACTTGTTTCCTATTCCTAATGGGCCTTGAAAAGCTTTCTAGTTTTCATTACCTAATGCCGCTGCATCACTGGAAGGGAAACTTCTGACTGTCCTGCTTTATTTACCCCAGATGGGAGAGCAGCAAACCTGAATTATGAGAACTGGAACTGAACTTAGTCTCCTTGTCAGTTACATACTTCTAAACGAAGGTATTTTTCATGCTTAAACTTCTCAGATGGATAAATTTCTACAGTTTGTTCGCAAGTAAGTAAGAACAGCTGCATCACTTTATTGAAAGTTGGCTCCCAACAAACAAACAAAAAATTCAAGGCTGGGGTACATCTGTGCCAAATTTCAGCCTGGAGTGAATTTTTATGAGTTATAAACTCTTGCCATTTATAATGGAAATTCTGACAGCTCTTTAACTATTTCATAGCAAAAATATGACTGCAGTACTTCAGGGAGAAGAAACATGTTCTCTTTCTGGCTGGCTGTGTCTCATGACTTAGCCATTTTGGTGGTTCCTGTGATTCTTTCCCTAACTGTTAAAAAAAAATTGCAGTACTCCTGATGCATCCTATTATCAGATATCATTGACTTCTGAAGAATAATACTGCAGTGGTCCTGTCCTACAAATGGGATACATTGACCAGATGAATGTATTGGAGCATCAGACATAAATAGTCATTCTGTCATCTTTTCTTCACTCTGTTCCTTAAGAAGGTTCCTTGGATATATGTCTTGTTTGGTTTTGTGGTGTTGTTTGGGTTTTTTTCCAATAAACATGGTTTCAGTTATTTTTCCTTTTGTCATTGAATATTTTCTAAGGTATTTCAGGTTTTTTGAGAGTAATATCGGACCAAAGGATAATACAGAAACCTTCCCACTATATAATCCCTCAGGCTGAAGAGAGAATATACAGTGAAAGCAAGTTCATAATGCGGGTTCGGAATCCACAATATGCTACAGAGAGGAGCTCTGTATTGAATAGGAGCAGAATGATAGAAAGAGTAGAAAAAGGCAAAGGTGTGTTTCCACAAATCCAGCGTATCACTGGAGAAGACCTTTCTTTTCCAATTCGTGTTTCAGGATTTCACCACTGCAGTATAATATCCCAGTTATGAAGGTGACCATAAAATGAGAAGATTGCTGATTATGAATGTAGGATTGCATCTGGTTGAGCAAATGAGAGTGTTGCATACACAAAACTACTGGGGACAGCTTTAGAGGAAAGGTTAAATTATTGGAATATAACAGTAATGAAAGCTAATGTACAATTAAGTAAAATTAGTGGTTTAAAAATGACCAAACACTTCTGCTTTAGGCTTTTGTAGCTCGGTTTTGGAAATAGACAAAAAGGACAAGAAGGCATGTATGCATTAGGGGGAAAAAATGGAAAGGACTTTTTTGAAAAGCCAAAGTGGTTGTGCTGAGGCTCTGCCCCTCTGAGCAGTTTCTTCACAGATTCCTCTTTTCTTTCTCCTCCTTTTGTGACTGTATCTGTACCATGAATTCTGTTGACTTAAAGAAGCTATGGTTGATAGTACATAGTACAGCAGTAATAGCCCTGAGAGATATCAAGTGTTTTATGCTTTATTATTAAGTTGAGATAAATGATTTATGCCATTTCTAAGTACTTGCACGTCCTCCTCTGAACTCAGTTCATATGGACTCACAGTAATCAAGCACTTGGCTGCACTCTGTGGCTGCAAGAGATAGTCCCCATAACTTTTAAAAAGTCCAAGGCACTTCTAGAAGATTCTGTGTAACATGTTTTTACAAGCAGATGGTGTGAAGCAATGATTTTATTAGCACTTACTTGGACTGACCTGCATGTCTCTGAGTTCTGATACTTGCAAATAATGTTCCAGTTCAGAATGATGAAACATTTACACTCAACATAATGTCCTGTGTTATACATTTATATGTGCATTAAGAGATGACTAACCAACAAAAATTATAATGAAAATTTTGTTTTGATCAAAATGTGAGGGAAAAACATCATCCACCTTTAATCTACTTACTCGCTGTCTGATGCTTACTGAACAATTTAATAAACATTGTACTAGTGGATGGCTATCTGTACCTGTATTTTGATGTCCCTCCGAAGTAATAGGTTCTACGCTGATTTGTCGGCTCTTGCTTGTTGCTGTCATTGTCTGTGTAAAGGACCATTGTTCCACGGATCGAACCCCTGTCTTACAGAGCAGCTCCTGTTTGAGGTGCGGGACTGTGAGGTGTTTTCGAATGTTAGATCTGACTTTTCAACTGAAATAATTGCTGACATTTTTATATCCTTTTTGCATCATTTTCATTAAATGTGCTTTTCTACTCTAGGAAAACAAGATTATAAGAAAACCAGACCTATGTTAAGAGCTACAAGATTAAAAGCAGAGGCCAAGAAAACTGCACTAGGCGTAAAGGTAGAGATCTATTTGATAGCTTATACCACCTTTGTGTATATGTTGTTTCTTTTCCCCATAGATGTGCTGTGTGAATATTGATTTCTGAGAGAAATTGTTTATGACACTTCAAAATCTAAATGGAATGCCAGAATCTAAAATATTTATGATGGATTGCTTTTACTTAACCCTAAAATAACTAGAATAGTTGAAATGCTAAAAGATTTTAAGTAGTCCATGTCCTTGTTATGATGTATACATACTTACTAATAAAGTACTGCGTGCTTAAAAAATTGATCTTTTCAGGGAGCCTCTCAACACAAAGAACAAATGCTTTAACGATTTCATGTAGATATAAAAATTACGATAAACATCTTCCTTCTTTCTCTTCCTATCCTGTACCCAGGAGTAATTTAAAAACTGGGTTTGTTAAGTATTATATGTTATCAGTGTTATTATCTCAGACTTGTGTATTGCCTCAGACTTGGAAAAAGAAGGCTTAACTGATAGCAAAACACATGGAAAGGTACTGAACTTTATTTTGGAAATGTCGCTTTTTCAGGCAGGTATGAAGTATAATAATGACTGACTGATCACGGCTGTGAATGTGAGCAAGGAGGACCATATTTTGTGCTATCTGCTACCCAGTGTGTCATCAAAATGGGATTTATCTGAAAGCGTAGTGTTTATTTAAGTTGCATCCAGTGTTTTTCCCTCAAACTTATTTTGGAATCAAATTGATGTACAATTAGCTTAGCAGCAAGGGTAAAAACTGAGCAAAATAAAAAAGTGGATCAAATACCTGGGTATTCTAGGGAAAGAAACTTCAGAAATGTTAAAAGGAGAACATTTTCTTGTTTCTGGCAGATGAGAAATCAATTTTTTCAAGTTATAGCTTATAGCAAATGCCAAGGTATTACTACCAAGCTGTAACAGCTGTTGAGCTGCCAGATGATGTATTTGGTTGTCTTCCAGAATTTGCTATTATAATCACGAAACAGTGCTTTCTTTTTGCTCCTGATTGCTGATCTCGATCAAGCATTACCGTGCGAAGCAGTATGTTTTCACAACATAATCTCCTCAGTTAGTGCTGTGTGTCAGGTTTTAATGAGAAAAAGTAGATTGCCTTTTTTGTTTAAAGGATAGATTATTAACCTTTTGAGTTCAATGTTTTTTCCTTCCTTTCTTATTAAATTTTACTATTTCTTTTCATTTTACTTTCAATGACATGACCTTTTAAAAGTGATGTTCTACTTGTAGACTTTTGCTGTACAGCCTAGTTCCTTTAATACGTGCAAGATTTTTGCATGTCTTTCACAAGTGAGAAAAATACGAACCTTGGTCCTTCAAAACCTAGGTTTTTTTTCCTTATTTTCTTCAGTAGTCCTTACTTAAAATGAGGAAGAATAGGAAAGCATATGTGTGATCGCATGCATAATGAAGAATCAAGCATTAGTGGGTAAAGAAATCAAGAATGGTTTATTTTGTACAAATAGGTTCCTGCATGTTATAGCAGAACACCAGCTGACTTGTAGGTAAGAATGGGTTTTCCCATCAAGGCACACACGTGCTCTCCAGGTCATGGGGTGTTGTGTTTCTGGGGTTCTGCTAGTTGCAGTGTGCAGTGTCTCAGGTCTGCAATTCTGCCTCTGCCTTTAAAAAAAAAAAGGAAGAAATTCTTTAAAATATTGTCTTCCTGCTGTAAGATTTTTTGCACACCTGGACCGTAAAATGTGGCTCTGGATCATCCCCAAACAGATAACAGTCATTTGCTTTGCTTCCTAATTGCTGAGAAAAGCTGACACAGCTGAAGCAAAAGGGAAGGTAAGTTGGGCACCTTTCCCTCCAGGGGGAAGGAAATCAGGGCCTTTCTATGCATCCTTCTCGCTGAGCCTGCTTAATGCCCGCGACCTCAGGCTTACTAAATGTTACACTACGTCCACCAGAATATGGGCGATCCCTGTAGAATAAAACTCTGCGCTTCTGCTGGCAGACCCTGCAGCGCTCAGCAAGGAAGCGAGGCATCTTTAATGCCTCGGGGTAAACTTGCACCTCTTCC
>KZ510009.1:23107-34121 GCA_002844005.1 Limosa lapponica baueri | reverse complement strand
TGTCATTGTCTCACTCAAGCCAGGTGGCACCAGTTGAAGATCCGGCCCACTAAAAGTAGTTGGAGACTCTAAGAGGTGCAGAGGAATTACTGCCAGTAGGATCATTTAGCAGGGAAAGAAGATCAGCGGGTGATTTTCATGTCTGTCTTCTCTCATCGCTGCCAGAGCGCTGTGCCGTGATGTGAGAGCCGTTAGCTATGCTCACACTAATACTGGCCCCCAGTGCTTTTGTTCTCAGTATGTGGCAGCCCTGCAAGGTTGTGAGAGCAGCGCTCCACTTGGCTGCCCTCCACAGCAAAATAGGCCACGGTCCCAGTGCTGCTGCTAGCCAGTACACGCGGCGGGCAGTTTTCTTAGAAGCTGGGCTAGAGATGCTAGACAGGCTTCCCTGCTGCCAGGTCTGTTCCCAAGTATTTAAACTGTGAAACAGCATGATGTCCTAGTGATTGGCAATGCTGCATCTCACAAGTGTTTCACCTTCTGACACCGAGAACGTAATTGCTCCCTGATGACTCTGCCTGATCTGGCATAGTTTGACCCTTGGTATTTGTCTCTAAGAGATGATCTTTGGGCTCCCCTTCTGCCTGAAAGGGAGCTGACCAGGGACCATGACACTTCCCCATCTTCTGTAACAGAGAGAGAAACAGATCTTACACCCACCCACAGTCTTTTTTCAACTCTGCTTTAGAGAGGGCACACATTGGGTCATAAATCAGCAGGTGGGCTTTCCTGCTAGATCAAGAAGCGCTGGCATTCTTCATTGCCCTTAAGCTGCTGGCATACCTTCTGTGATTTTTGTATTCAAGAAGTGAAAGTGAAGGACATGCAGGAGGCATGCATGGCATCTATTGCTTGCACTAAGTATCGAAGCCGAATTCTCCTCAAGGATGTATGCCATTTCAGTTTAGTCAAAAGACCCTCTTTTTTCATCTGAGAACAGATGCAAATTAAATGACTGTGAATTTTACAGCTGATTCTCAGACACGACATAACTAGGATCAACAACTTTTGTTCCACTCCAATGAGATTTCACAGCCGTGTGCTGCTGCTACTTGTTAACATTGCCTTAATTAGGCATGGCATTCCACAGCACTTTGGTACGGAAGCAGAGTTTTGATCTAGTATGAGGAGGTCTTCACGTGCTTGAGAAACCTTACTAAGTAATTAGGAAAAACTCAGTGGGTTGAATCCAGATGAAGCATCACAGATCAACCATTAATGTCTCCTCACAAGACTTGCTTTCATGGCAAGGCCACCTTGTGAGGAATCGGAGAGCAAACCACAGCCAGAATCCTTTACAGAAAGGCTACCACCTTGTAACAGTGGCACAGGGTGAGTTCATGAGGAGCTAATTAGATCTATGTAAATAATTATGGATGACTGCAGCCTCCTTTTTATGTCTGACTTATCAAAATCCCTGTGTCCCTTCACACCCCTGAGGATCAGGGGACTCTGTGCCAAAGAACCACGCTGGGGGACTCAGCAGGGGTTGCAATGCAGTGCTGGACAGGACGGCCACTGTGCAGATGGCCAGTGGATCAGTGTGGCAGGGTACACCCATGGGAGTGTGCTAGATGTGCGCACAATTCAGTGTGCCTGGGGCGCAGCAGTGCCCTGTGTGCCACACAGCCAGTCCACGGGCCCCTGCTGAAGCAGCCAGAGGGACAGAAATGCCAGGAAACAAGGCAGGCAATTGTTCCTGAAGCTGCTGTATGACAGAAATGACTGGAGTTAACACGCTATTTTATGTCCTGAAGGGGCAGCAGATTTGTTGTCCTCCTTTACGCTGGATTGAAATAAAATGGGAATATAGGAACCCCCTTTGCTTCTTCTTCTGTTATTTTTGACCTTCACAAGTTGCAGAGCTTCTAGAAATTTTAAAATAGCCATGAACAGAGGTCAAGGCACCCTAGAAAGAAAAACTGAGTAAAATTTAATGATGTTATATACTAGCTCCCCTAACATCACCTTCTTAGTCTGATCCCCTCTCATTTTCTTTTTCTCCCTCAACTTTGTCTCTTTTAATGTTTCTGTCATTTCTGTCAACCCTGTTGGACACACTTTTGAAGTCTGAGTGATAACTAATCTTAATGTTTTTGTTGCCGACTCTGCACCTTTGGGAGTAGACAGGAGTCCTGATAGGAGCTGAAATGTCTAAGACAAAGATCAACTGGAAAACAGGAACAGACAGTATCCAAGTGGATTTCAATATAGGAAGACTAAGCAAATGTGGCTCTTCAGGAGGAAACAGAAAAGAGTACGTTTTCTAAGTGAAGGAAAAGATTATTTTTCCAAATGTAAGCAGTGGTACTAGTGTAATGCAGGTTCCTATTGCAGGTGAGGAAAAAAATGTGGCTTTACGGAAGGGTCTGAGAGAATATGGAGATATGTGGGAGTGTGGAATAGAAGGAAAGCTGAGAAATGTCGGGACCTGAACAGATTTTCAGTGGTGTTAGCATACAGTAACCATCCGTTGTCTCTTGCTTCTGGAAGGCCACTGTCAGCAGACAGGAAGCAGGAGCTTCGCCTCATCTGTGTTTCCAGCTTTCCAGCTTTCCATGGGAGACAGGCTGTTTGCTACGCAGGCACTTTTCTCCTCTTTTGAAGGCGAGTGAGTGAAGAGCCCATCCCCTCTGCATCACCTCTCATGGTTTATACAAGCTAACCCTCGGCTATTGTTTGTGCCTATGTGAATAGTGCTCTGTACAACACGATGTGCAGCTCCAAGGCTTAGATGGGAAGCTTGGGAGCTGCAGATGGCTGCGCAGTTACAGCATGGGGCTGTGGAGAAGCCACGCAGACGAGCAGAGATCCTCTGGAGTAACAGCGCAGAGATAGCTGGCTTCCATATGTTCTCCCTTGAGCAAAATCTCCATCCGCAGTGACCCATCTAGATTCCTCAGACCCTTTTCTACCTGCAGGGAAAACAGGAAAGAAACTAAAACTAAGGAAGAATGATTTAATATCCATGCAAGAAAGTGTAATCAGACTTTTGTAGGCCTTAAGGGGCAAGGGAGAAGTTACGGAGGTGAAATTTCTACCGTGGAGTTGATTGGAAGATGATTCTGGCACATGTAGTTAATTAGATTTGGTTTTCTAATACAAAAATCTCAGGGAAGTCAAGTCTCTCCCTTTCAAATTAATTCTGTATTGTTTCCTACATTGCTTGAATTAGGTTAAAAGCAGCAATGTCTGCAAGCTGTGAACCATGAGGCAGATTCCTCTTAGGTTTCTAACTTGGAGATTATGCACCTATGAGTTGGCCAAAATAAAAGGGGAGTGTTTATATGAGGGATTATGCTTTCTGTCTGCCTGTGGCTGCAGAGAAACCCACTCCATAACCCAGGACATTCCTCCCAGCACTATATTCTGTAATGAGAATGGAGATGGGATTTTAAACTGTGTAAATTATTGCCTGCCTTCTTGTTTAGAGTGGTTTGGCCGGTTACTGCCAAGTTATTGGCCAAACCTAGTGAGAAGAGAGTTCAAAAATTATGCTGTCACTTCTGCTTTTGTCTAAACTGGCACAAGTGAAAATTACTTTTCCTTGTTTCACATTTTTCTCTCCTTTTATAGTCTTTGAAGATGAGTAGCTATTTGAAAAGTTAAGAAAGACCGAGAATCTGATTTCTGTTTACGCTCAGGTCACAACACCCTGTACTGACAACACAAATGGCCTTTAAAGTGGCTGTAAATGTACGTGTAAAATTTACAGATAGTAAATCAGTATTTGTGTGTGCAGGGCTCACTGTTGCAATGCAGCAACAGTGTAAGGTCCACACACAGATGTGCGCAGGGTGGGGAGTTTACCCAGGGCCCTTGGTAACTTTAAATCTGGACAACCCCCCCCCCCCAACTTCAGCTGTCTTTCTCTTCTCTTTCCTCCTCAGTTCTTTTGCCCTTGGTTGCATCTATGTCCGAGAGCATGAGTTATTCAAGGGCTAGGATAATACCTCTAAAAATACAATAGAGTGATGACAGTATCACATGCCCCACTGAAAGGGCATTCTTGCTGTGTTACAAGAATGAGCTATTTCAGTTTGTCTTAACCACTTCCACGTATATGCAAAGCCCACCAAAACACAGAAAGCAGGTGCTCTGTGGGTTGTACGCTGTAACGATGTATTTTTACTTTTTACAACTTTGTCTGGGCTTGGGTGCATGTACATTGGCAAACAGATGAATTGCCTGAGATGTTCCTGTGTAGGAAGTCACTAAAGCTTGTTACAAGCTATTTATCATGGTTTATCTGCCAGAGGCGAGGATACTGAGGGAGAGGGCTGTGGGAGGGGAACCCCAGTGACGGCAGCGCACACAGAAGGTCCCATCCCAGTTCTGGCTTGTTAATCACAGGACTGACACTGTACTGTCACTTCTACTCTGTCCTTTCCAGTGTTTTGCTTGTTACAACAAATAACTTTACCAAATTTAGGACTTGAATCTGGAAACACATCATAGTTTCCATGCGTAACCATTTGGGGGATGGATCAGGCCACATACCTAGTCTGCAGAATTAGAGCTGTCGACCACAAAGATTTAAAATATTTATGAAAACATCTTAAAATCAACATAAGTAAAATGGTTTGTCAGTAAGGAGTATGGGCAGTAGTGTGAGATTAATTAGTAAAGGAATATCCAATACTCGAGATCCTCTGGAACCCCTGGAACTTCTACTTAATTTCATAATTTGTTTTTATGTCATGTTTTCTAAAAACTTGGGGTCTTTTAAACTGAAAAACAACAAAAGCAAAAAAATAAACAAACAACAAAGCAAATATATATATTAACTGTGGATATTAACTGACCACCACAGCATGCTTTCAGCCATAGCCCTTTTAAATTCATTGGTTGTTTTGAGCCGCCCAACACAAGGGAATATGAGATTTCTGGTTTCAGGACTGTCTTTCTGTCATCTGTTGTAAGCTGTAAATTCATTTACATTTTCAAATTAGTTGAAAACTTATGCCCAACAGAATAAATAAAACATTTGTCTTTAAAAAAAACCCCACATTCGTCATCACTTCCGCCTGCCTTAGTATCTAGATAGCAATAAAAATAAAAAATGATTCAGCCCTCAGTACATTCATTTAATAATTATAATCATTCACTGGGCTAAAAGTATTCAAAGGAAATTAAATGTGCAAGTAACAGGCCTCATGACTATGCAACGAAGTAGGAAATTTTCAAATCAGGGTTTTAAAGCATGTGTGTTAGTTCATCGTTCTCTATTATCTATTTAGAAATCACTGTCACAACTCTCCTATTAACATATGAGGTAGAAAATAAATGTATAATAATTTCAATCAACTTCATAATTTTTAAGACATTGCTTTTAAATTCGCCATTATCATATGCAAAATGGCAAAGTCAGTTCCACTTAATTTATTTCATATGTTATTCCAACAGCATTGCAAATAGTTCATTGTTACATATCTCTCCAAATAATGAGTTCAAGACATCCTTTCCTTCACGACACTTCATCTGCATGCTACACACTTCATATTTTGTAATTGTCTGATGAAGAAGGGAAGCAGGTAGCCCGAGGCTATTAAAAAGAAGAAGCGTCAATGAAAAAATGCTGGACACAGGTGTTACCCCCTAAGGACAATGGAATATTTGGAAGATGAGTAGAAAAGGAAACATGATGAAACTAATCAACAGATGATTAAAAAAATTGTTTAACCTGCCTCCCTTAGCAGGATGCTACCCATCACCACAAGTGTTCTCTTCCAGGGTGGGAAACTTCCGGATAACCATGAGATTCCCATAAAAGGTGCTGGATAAAATTAACTGAACTCTGTCTAAATTCCACACTTATGGGATTTGCTGGAACAATGATTAACATGAGCCTAACAAACCACTTATTAGCTAACCAGTATATTTTTAAAAAGTCTAAAGAAATTAAAAATTCACCAAAAAAGTGTTTAAAATTAAATTGGAGTACATTTAATTTCTTGTGCACTTATGTCTGTGCTTTGCTGGACTATGGCAACATAGTAATCACATAAAATGCATCTACTCAGAAATAACCCTGTTTCTTCTCAATCTACCAAATGTGAGTAGCCCCCCCGCCCAGTGAAGTACATGTTCCTCTTCTGAGGATTGCAATGTAAAAGAGCAGTAACTTCTTCTTCCTATGTATATTTGGAGGGGCAGACTGGGAGACTGAGGAGGCGTCTGGTCAATTTGCTAAAATTCAGTCTGCTACTTTACATGATTTTTTATGCTTGACACCGAATTTCAAGGGAAGTTCCCATGTGAAGTTCTGTCCAACTGCACCCGCAGGCTTGAATGGTGTTCCTAATTGCAACAGTAACATCACCTAAACGTGAAAAAAAAAGGTTAGAAATGTTTTGTAACCCATTAAAGTATAATTTTTTCTACTTGAAGATAAAGTCTGCATTTAGAATTTCAGAGTAAATAATCACATCTTGATTAGCTGTGAGAAAGGTCATTTGCTGCATGGCTGGGGGAGGAAAGGGGCCTTCAGAAAATTATTTAAGTTGCATTGGAAATTCAGGCAACTAATTTAGGTTCCATCCTGAAGATCATTCATATTTGTCAGGGTTTGGCTTGTTGTGTTTCCTCTGCTACATCCCATGATGTAAAGCAAAGAGCAGAAGAGGAGCTGAGCAGTACCATATTGCCCTGCGTGGAGCCCTTTTATATTTGGGAACGTGCCAGGTCTGTGAATCCCCTGTGTCATTTGAAAAAAAAAACCCAAACCAAACAACAAACCAAAGCCATCTATTAAGTAAGAGAGACTGAGACTCAGTCTGTGAGCCACTGAACTAAGACAAATTTTAAAAAGAACAGTTATAAATTATATTGGCATTTCATATGGCCATCGTATCTGAGTATCTTCTTTATAGAATCAAGGTGAGTAATGCAGCTTCTAATGGATTTTTAAGATCCTCTTGAGTTTTTACTGTATGTTTCTCTATTCTGTTTCTCTGCAGGGAGCAGGAATATCCACCTAACTGCAGTCAGCCACCTTTTCCGGGACCTTTCTGTAATGGTCTAATATACTGGAACTACACAGCAAAAGAAACTTTTGGCAGGAGCAAACTAAAATGCAAAGCTGAAATTAGTAAACCTTTGGCAGTGTGAAACTAACAGCAGCACCATAGGTAGGCACTGCGGCAAGGTAAGGGGAAATGTGGATCTTTTTAATTTAAAATCTCTCTCATAAAACGTATCCAAGTATTTAGTTCTGTTTTGGGTTTTTTGTGAGCACATAAGTCAAATTTAGGCCTGCTCTCAATACCTGAGAAGCCCTGTGGCAGTAAGGGACAAAATACTGACCTCCAAGAAGCCCATGGCAGTATTTCCAATGACTTCAATGAAGGCTGGATGAAGCAAGATTAGTTATGTGCTTAAAGATAAACCTGTGAACAAATATTTATAGACCTGGGGGGGGTTGGTTTTATTTTCAGAGTGGCTGAGCATTTCTGGTTACAGTGGATGTCAGTGGAGCTGTAGGTTGCTCATCTTTTCTGGAAGTGGAGGCTTTTAGCTATGGAATTGTCTGCTGAGTCTAGGGCTACCAGGAGTCCTACCTACCCCGGGGAACTTGAAGGGCGTTAAGCCGAACTGGCTCCTGGTTCTGCATGGGAGATGTGATCCCCTCACCAGTCACACAGCCTGTGCTGGGGTGTGCCCAGCCTCTGCCCTGGTGCGTGCAACTGGCTATCTATGGAAGGAATCTCAAGTGCAAAACAGGCCAGCCTTCATCAGCTCACATCCCTACGTGAAACACGGAGTAATTCAAGCACTTCCAAAGGACTTTGAGGCCTGGGAATTGTGGCCGTGATCCTGGCATCCAGCATGGGCCAGGATTTTGTGCTCTTGTTGACATGCCAGTGGCAAGGACAATGTGACCATAACCTGGGTGTGTAAGACAAGGCAGCATTCAAAAGGGAAATTTTTTTCAGTCTGTGTTAACAATCCTGTGCATCGTGCTGTTGACACTTGAGTTAATCTAGGTCTGTGAAATGAATGCATATTTATTTATCACTCAAAGATGAAGATAACCACATCTGTTCATGCTGCCTTTCAGCATTACTGTAAGAGAAGATTTCAAGGTTGGGCTTTGTTTGGGTTTTTATAGGTTTCCTTCCCAGCTGGAGGATGGTCACTAAATCTCTGTCTCTCTCCCAAGCTCACCCCTGGCTCTTTTATTTTCTTACCAGCAGTGGTAGTGGTGCAGGAGTATAACACTGGTCTGATTTTCTGAGGACCTGAAAACACTCTGCTGGCATTAAGTTGACTGGAGGCTGAAGTCTTTGATTATTTCACGGGTTTTTGTCTTCAGTTGTGCTGGTGTACAGTTGGTTGAAAAACAGGAAAATTGTAAACAATTTAAAAAAAGTATTCTCCTACATTCTGGCAAGCTTCAGAACTGGTTCTGGTTTTCCTTACCAGAAAACATTCCTCATATTCCATTAACTCTGGGAGGTGTAACAGCAGTGTGCCTTTGACAACAATATTCATTGCTTTTTCGTAACTACATTTCTGCATGTTCCAAGTGCTGCAGAAACACTAGTTTTTTGTTTTCCTTTTTTTTTTTTTAAACAGGACCTCTGAATTGAGCAGTATTCATAACTTTTAAAACATAATAATACATATGTATCTGAATTACATGAATAATACAGAGAGTAAACAATTATTCACAAACACTTTTAAGTAAAGTTCTTTCATGTCACTTTTCCATTAGCATACAAATACTGTGCTGGAAAGCTGTCAAGATTTTTATCTTAAGGAAGAACTTACTGCTCCTCTTTAAGAAGATGAACCCTCCCATTAAGATCACAGCTCTTGTGAGCAGGAAAAACAGCAAATGCAAAAAAAAAACCCCAAGCTTTTGAACATGAATTTTTAATAAAAATGAAATTCATAGAGTATATTGTCTTAATGAAGTCAGTGAGATTAGTCAAATGCTCAAAGTTAAGCATGTGCTTATGTACATGGTTAATTAGGGTCCTGAACAAAAAAATAACTTGCAGGCTCCACTACAGTTTATACTCCCTGTGGCTCCTGCCATGTTCCGACACTTGTGTGAATGGCTACCCTCGTATCAACACGGCCAACATAAAAATGCAAAGTACTTAATCAAATTGTTCCAAGTGAAAGCTTGCTTCCTGTGGCAAAGCTTAATAAGGTAAGAGAAAAACAGATTAGTTTCTATGCAGACATTTTAAGAGAGAGTATTTGAACTACTGTTTGTGACAAATATTGAGAGTAAATGAAAGAGGGAGTTAGGTGAAATGGGTGATTAAAACAATGTCCAATATTTCATTCATTTTGATAGCATAAAAATTATTAAGACCCAAGTTGTCAGGACCCTGCTAGCTGTCTAAGAGTTTTATAAAATTCTTGGGGTGGTTCCAGCCCGTTATAAATTGTCAACAACTTTCTTATTTCTGATAAAAATCAATTGCTATTTTTTAAAAGATATTGAAAGATTTATGTGCAATTTATTTGCTGTCGAGTCTAAGAAAATGATGGTTGCAATAGAAACATAAGATCTTTCTGGAATACAAATTAATAAACAGCCTGGATTTTATTAAACAGTAGGAGAATGAAGGACTATGATCAAAATTGTTTCTCATACTTTCAATTCTACAAGAATCATTGGAAGTCTTCAAGAAATAGAGGCTCTATCCTATAAATACTTAAACTTGTGCTTATTTGCTTTGATGTCATCAGTATTCTTTTATTTTGTGAGAAAATGGGCAACAAAATTAAGCATATGCATGTACATTTTTAGAAAACATGACTTCACTTTATTTAAGCTATCAGGGGGCTGTTCTGGGTCTCCAATTTATTATTTTTTCCTATAATTTCTCTTTATCATGCATTTTAAACTTCTGCTAACATCTTCCCCACCTAAATACTATATTATTTTATGTTAATGTTAAGTTTTTACAGGAATACAGATGCACGAAATAAGCTAACTGATAATAAAAATCTCTGCAGTCTTCAAGCTTTCTTCCCTAATAATTTTGGGTGGTTTTTTTTTTCCCGACTGGGTCTTATAATAGCACTTTGTGAAGTTGCCAAATTCTGCCCCTCTTCTTATACAGCTACATACAGGTGCATAGCATTTCGCATATGAAATTGCTCAGAACTTACCGAAGGAAAAAAAAAAAAGGGAAGCCACAGAAATTAAGTCCTGAGTTCAGGTCACAGAGAGATTTCAGGAACGTCAATTTGTCTGCCACTGATCTTTTCTTTCTAATGAGAAGTCAGAAAGTGGGACCTATTTTTTTCTTTCCCCACAACATACTGGTTAATGATTGCAGAGATGGTCTGAAATCAGACTTTAAAATTAAATTTAATTGAGTCCCAGAATGCAGCTGTGACAAAGTAAGATTCAAAGGGAAGCACAAATGAAAATACTTACTACAGGTCCACTTGAAAAGCTTGACATCAAAGATGTTGAGGTGGCAATAAGAAGGAGATAAATTTGTTATTAGTATTTCCCTGGGAATAATAAAAATCCATTAGCTTCTCTGGAGGAGTTAGGGTTATTGGTCATCGGATGAAAGGCATGAGAGCTTCTAAGTTGTCCGAATCATTACTATCTAAATCATATCTAAGATGAGCAACTGGATAAAGAAAGCAACTAAATCAGGCTGTTACATTTTAAGACCTATTTGACTTAAACATTTTTGAGCCATGCAGCCATGGTCATAAGGGTACAGTCAGCCAGAGATTCATGCCTGTGAGATGCCAGGAGATCTTCTGCTACACAGAGGCTTGCGCCATTAGTGGTTAAGGATCCTGCAGCTGAGTTGCTGGACAGGAAAGCAAATCAAATTCTGCGAGAAGAAAATGTGTTTGTGTAAGAACTCAGAAGTCTGAAAAAGAAGGACCGTAGATGTTTGAGAAAGCTTTAAAAAAACAGTTGTGAAGCTACTTTAATGGAGATGAAAACCATAGCAAAAAAGTGCTCTAACAGAGAAATACAACATAATTTTAATGGAGACCAGCAGCATTGAAAGGCTCTTCA
>KZ510007.1:3565-34100 GCA_002844005.1 Limosa lapponica baueri | reverse complement strand
AGGGAAAGGTGAGTGCACTGCTGAGCTCAGCAGAAGTGTCCTGGGGCTTCGGAACAGAGGGCACATAAAGCTCCAGGTAGTTTCCTGGAGGAGGCTTGGAAACCAGTTCTGTTTTTAATAGTTGCATCTACAAGACTGGACTGCAATGTCTGTAATTCAGTGCAGTGTGTTGGATGTGGAAACTAGTGGTAATGATAAAAGGAGCAACAGTCCTCAGAGATTCCTCATCTCCAGGAAACTCTTTCTGAAGCCGAAGCCACAAGTTAAATTTATGGCCATAAGATGAAGGAGAGTGTTTTGGAGAGAAAATGTCTTTATCTTTAGGAGCAGTAGCTAGTATGGATGATGAGGTGTACCCTGGCACTTCTCCTGTGATAATTATTAGCAGCGTCAGCCAACTCAGTCTTACATGCATAATTCAAATATTTCACATAATTCTTGACTTGAACTTAGAATAGGAATACTGTGGACTGTAATTTTTTTGTATTCTCCATTTTTTGTATACTGTTTTCATTTTTGAAAGCTGGGGAAAGTGTCCATTTGGGAAGCCATAATAATTTGTAGGGTTTTTTCCTGGTTTTTAAATTGACTTTATTTCAAAAAAAAGTTTGAAAGTTATTAAGTTTCTAAATTTATGATTGCTGATAGGTTTTTTGAATACAAGTCTGTTAGATATAGAATGGATACTTTTCTGGTTATTATAATTTCTAGGGATTGTCTTACATGACAAATTAAAGCAGCTTTTTAATATCAAAAGCAGAGTAGATTATACTTTGCCAATTTTATAAACTCAGCAATTTATAAGGTATCAAATTTGCATATATTTCAATATATCTTTAACTTTTTACTTTTATATTAAGCAATTTTATGTTTTTATATTTATGTCAAGCCACTTCTAGGTCTTGTCTAAAATGATCTGTTACATATGAAACCTCTTTTTCTTGATCCAGTGATGACTTCTATTGTGGATGTAGATCTATTTATTCATCTCAAACTAGCGTGTTGTTTCTAAAAGCTTTTCCATTAAAATATGAAACTGACTGTTATCCATGAGGTTTCTGACAGAAGAGAAAATTGAGTTTTTACACTCATTTTGAAAAGTTGACTTTGTAACTCTACTGTGGTGTCTCATCACGCAGACAGCTTCTGATATGTATTTTGAAGTATAATAGGACCTGAGAATTTAGAGGAGGGGTTTACTCCGTAGGGGGCATTTGTTGAAGTCTGCTTTTAAAAATGTTTTTTGATCTCTCTATTGATTGGGACCATCTAGGTGATCTCTTTCTGTAGGTCCTAAGCAGTGTTGCTGATTGCTGCCTCACCTTTTGTTTTGTTACTTCTTCACCATATGCAGTATATGGGGCATCAAGGCTACAGCTGCCCTATTTCTTCTGTTGGGATGTTCCAAATATACTGCACATCTGGTTGATCTGTCGAGGTGGATAAGCTCAAAATTCAAACAGATTATCTCACCTGAACTTTTTTGTGCTCTTAACACAAAAGGGCTTGGGCATGGCCAGAATCATAGAATAGAATCATAGAATCGCCTAGGTTGGAAGGGACCTTTAAGATCATCTAGTCTAACCATAAAAAAAAAACCAAAACCAAAAAATCCAAAAAACCACACACACATCAACACTAAACCATATTCCTGAGCACCATGTCAATTTGTCTTTTGAATATCTCCAGGGATGGTGCCTCAACCGAAGTTCAGCCTGTGTGACTTTAACTTAGCCCAGTCCTGCAGCGGGGGACCTTCTCCTTGCACTCTGCAGAAGGAGGGGCATGAGGAATGGCTGATAGACTTAGTGAAACAAAGAGGTAAAAGAACAAGACAAATGTGGCACATCTTTATTAAGCGAACCGATACGGTCCCAGCAGAGCATTTTGCTGCTAGTCCTTGTCTCCTGAGTTGTGCACGTTCCATCACAAGATTGTCGGTGCTGAGGATGACTAATTAACAAAGTGCTCCCTTGCCATCAGTAAGAAGAAATATTACGTCTCCTTTTCCAAGTGTTGTTATGATAAGAAAATGTTATTTCCTGTCCACTTTGATAGATTTTTATAAGTTCTCATGAAAATTTTTCACACAACTGGACACAGGTTTCACTAAAAACAGACCCCAGTATTTAATTTGCCAAAACTGAAATCCTCCCCTTTCATTTGCAAGAAAGGTTTGGGTTTCTATTCCACTTCTATGTTAATCATGAAATAACAGTATTAAACAACAACTTATGATGAACACTCCCAAACTTTGTTGGCTTAGTTATCATGAGTGGTGGAGGTGGCAGCCTCATGCAACATGTGCTTGTTAGGAAAGTGGTGACAGTAAACCCTCAGAGGAACCCAGTCCCATGGAGCATACACCATTTCTCCAGCCTTGAGCTCCTCTGCCCTACTAAGCTGATATCTGTGTTCTAGCAATGGAAGAAGTTGAGCCAGCTAATTTTGGGAACCTCTGCCTTGCCTTCAGGGTTGAGATTTTTTGGTTGTTTTCAGAAGAATCTGAAAAGGGTGATGAAAGCAGAAGTTATCTTTATCATCAAAATGGTTTTGGTGAAATATTTCAAAGCACTCACATGCACGTATCCAAGTGAAACTATCTGTCACAGTGTCCGTTCCCTTCTGCCTGCACCACGTGGCATAGGTTAGTCTGGTGGCCGCTTGTGTCTATGGAGATTTTGCGTTTGTGCGAACAGATAGTGCTGACTCTTCATATCTGTATAAAAACAGTCCATAATTGTGCACAGCGACCTGTTTCTCTCCCTTTATTCTGTTGATTTCTATGTAGTGGATTAATTACCTGAATCACAGACTGGGTTAGGGCCTGCCTGCATTCATTTGCACAGAGCTAAAAAGTCTGTGGCCTTCCCCTCTGTTTGGGGATTCTGTTGGGTGAAATACTAGATATAAGAGTAGCAGCACTTATATGCTATATACTCTGTTTAGTGTATATTGCTCATGGTATAAAGAAACCGCAAGTTAATATGTACCTTCTGCCATTATAATTAATTATTAGTTCTTTAACTTCTATCCGCACCGTTGGTAAGATTGTTTTATAGTTTAGAAGAGAGTAGTAATTTGAGCAGGATAGATGTCTCCTACCTCTTTCTTTTCTTTAGATTTTTTTCCCCTCGCAAATATATTCTGTGGGATTTAGGGATGAGACAAATTACTCTGTGTTGGCTACAAAAGAGAAATAAATGGGATTTAGCTGCACAGGGAAGTCTCACTGTGTCACCTGATGCTTAAAGGACTTGTTAGTGGGGAAGGAATGGTGCCGTATGTTTGGTATCCTGCTCTCAGGACTCCTTTAGTGGTTTACATACTGTCACTGTATATAAAAATAAAGAAAGAGCCTTGTAGGCAAGAAATACAAGCAACTCTCCCAATCCTGGATAAGTACCATAAACAATCAGCTGCAGACTCATGTTTCTGCTTGTGCTCTCTTTTTGACTCACTAAATACAATTTTTTTTTTGGCTGACTTCACAGCTGCAAGGAGAAGCTCTCTCCCTTGGTGTCCTAATGGATAGGAGGTGGGAGGAGAGGAATGGATACCTCGATAGGCAGCAGGAGAGGAATCTGAATCTTATTTTTCTGTGTTTGTGGTGGGTGCCTTTACCACAGTAGTCCATAAAAGGACTAATTATTTTTTTATATGTTTATGTCTACCTACGGTGCATATACACATTTCTACAGCTATCTTTGGGCAGGTACTTGTGACCACTGTGCTATTTTGTGGGAGCCCAGTCCTGCTAGACATGCTCAGAGCATGCTTGCTCTGGTACACATGGAGGCAAACTTTGTGTCTGAGCCAGTTTAGGTCTGAGCTGAGTACCAAGCCTGTTAACACGAGGGATTCTCCCTTACCTACAGCGTGAAAAGAATAAGATAATTTCTGTTAAGATAAAAATATCTTACATGTCTAAGAGGATAATATTTTAACATTGTCTGATGTGTGATAATTTTTAATTTCTGTCTACTGGGCCAGATGTTTAGCTGATAAAAGTCAATGTAACTTTACTGACTGCAGAGGAGCTGCACCAAGTTGATGATTCAGCCTTTGTTCATTTAATTGTTTAGGTCTATCGTATTTATTAACCTCAGCACAGAGAATGTGTTTTTGATGACCCGTGTAAGGAATGATTTTTGCACAGAGAAGATGGATTCTGCTCTCAGTAACATCTCACCCCGTCTTGTAGGTCAGGATTGAATCTGGCCATTATGAGTAAAATGAAATGTTTTATGTGAAATATCCACATATGATAATACTTTTTTGTTGGTATTCATAGGACCATGCTTACTCCATCTGTCTCAGTTATAAATATTTTAAGCGCATATTTCAGTAAATTTTAGGGTTTGTAACAATGTAGTAAAATGAAGTAGATGTGTAATAAATTGTGGCAAGCACAGAAACTCAGTTGTTTCTCAGTAGGATTCTGTTTAGCTGCTCAAAAATATCTTGCTATGGCTGGAAAAATATAGAACGAAGTTTAAAATTCAACAAGTATTCTGCTGAGAAAGCTGGTTTTAGTATCTTTAGAAAAATAGACTGAAATGTGTTTGCAGAGGAATTTTAATCTGGCTTTTTTTTTTCCTATTTGGCTTAACATCCAGAAATGCAGAATTATGTAAGGACCACATGCTGATGCAAGGATGAGGGTTGATGCTTCTTAGCTTCCTCCATTTCCACACCCAGCGAAATCCACCCCCAAAATACCATGAGGACAGTGAGAAGAGAGCCATTAAGTTGCCACCATCTCTTTCTGATTGCACTTGATCAAAACAACATAGCAGCTTTTGGCAGAGTGCAGATAGCTCATTTGTCTGATGGTTTTGAAGCAGCTTACACCAACGTCTTCCAACATTTTCTACAGCCTTTCAGTCCATGGGCTCAGGTAGCGAGGAGGTCCCAGCAGTCTTCCTTAATTCCTGCATTAGGGAACTTACCCAATAGCTACATCTGAGTCTCCTCTGAGCCTGCTCTGCCCTTTTTGGCCAAAATTTCTCTCCTTAGAAATGCATTGAGGAACTTGCAGTCAAGTCTAGTTGAGGTTAAATCTAAGAAAACAAAGACATGGGGAAGGGAGGGAGCACGATGATACTTCAATAACAATAGTAAGGTTTGCATGGCTTTGCTCGATCTAGGTGAGCCTCTATAAGGATGAATTCTGTATTTAAATAAGTATTGTCAAGCCTTAGAGTTTACAGTATTCAAGAATGGAATAAAACTTGTCTGTATTTGGTTTATAGAGGTAGTTATATATTATATGAGGATTTTACAAGCATTTTCTGAAAGTTTTTCCGAGTGTTTTTTCATTAAGAGAACTGTATGCTGACTAGTAGCTGTCTTCAGATACCAGCGTACTGAAACACTGACAAAGGCTATACCCAGGAACCATAATTTCAGAATTTTGCTGTGCTTCTTCCTGGTGAAGCCTGGTGCAAATAACAAAATGTCAAGCATTCTCTTTCACTCATAATTAAAAAGGATGTTTTTATGTGTTTTCTTACAGCTGGCAGCATTAGAGAGACAGATCTTTGACTTCCTTGGTTTCCAATGGGCTCCTATCCTTGGCAATTTCCTCCAAATAATAGTTGTCATTTTGGGTTTGTTTGGAACCATCCAGTTTAGGCCTCGATATATAGTCGTGGTAAGTCTCATTTATTATCTATTATATTTCACAATTTTTTTAAAAACCTGTTACATAGCAAAACAGAATTTTCCTGACCTCAAAACACCAGATAGTATTTCTGTAGAAACTTTAGAGGTCTCCATGTCTTTTTGCAAATTTAGGACTACTGAGAGGCATTTCTGAGATTTTGGAAGTTATGGGTAACCTAGAGAAAATGCTACCAAAAGCATGACCGTGATACAAGTTCTTAGTAAGATGTAAATTAGTAAAGAACAAAATACCTCAATGTGTCATGGGAACATCTACAATTAGACTATGCATAAATGAAGGAAAAAAATATAAATTTTTGTTTTCTTTGCAATAGGCAAGCAGAATCAGTGGCCATTAAAAAAAAATATTTGTAGTGGTCAGGTTATATTTAGCTATATCTTCCTCTTAAACAGGGAGAAGCAAGGATTGTAAAAATTCCTTTCATCCTGTGACCCATGGGTTCCAAAAAAACCTCCTTCTCACTTACATCTAACTTTGCCAAGACTTGTATTTATGGCCTTGACCCTAAATTGTTGTAAATTGTCTCTGAAGCTTGTAACTTGAAGCTTCACAGAGTTTTCTCCCATGTTCTCAACATTGCCAGGAATAAAAAAAAAACTTTCAAAGCTGTGAAGGAAACTGCCAACAAAAAAATATCCCTTTTCCTCCCCCACAGTCTCCCCTGAATGGATGAATATTATGTCTTTACCTGGCAGTGTCTGTATCTGGAACATTTCAGTTGTGTCATCAGTAATGGATTTTAAGAGACTAAAGTTATTATTTTATTTTTTTTCTCACAAAAGAGTGAAATAAATGTCTACTGAGGAAAGTTCATTAAACAAATACTTTAAAAGGTTCATCTTTTATAGTCAGGCCTGGAATCCTGTAATCATTTGTCATGTCTTAAAAGAAAAAGTGAACAAAAAGTGAGCCTCAGGTTCTTTATACTCACATTAGCTAAGCTTCACAAGTGGACTATACGTAATTGCAAGCGGATTGATGTAAATAATAGCATTTTTGTCTATTACCTGTGGTTGGAGAACTGGGTAGCAGTGTATATACAGCCATATCTTGATGACTCACCTTTCTGCTTCATGTTCTCGGTTTTACACATGAGACATCAGAAGCAAGTAAGGGTAAGCATCTGTAAAATTACGTAGGAAATTCGTGTCTCAAGTGCAACACCACAAAATCTCTTGCCCCTCAGGTTCATCACTACCTCAGTTTTCAAATGAAACACAACAGATGTTGACTGTTTCTGTATCTTTTGGCATGTAAATGAACATTTTAGACTATGTTAAAGTTGTTTTAAAGTAGAGGTATAAAACTTGTAATTAAAGAAAGAAACACCTCAACAAGATACTTTATCCTCAAATTTAACTGAACTCATACTCTAGTTTAAGCACATATTTAAGAGCTCAAGCTATAATAGGTGCAAATACTCACTACTTGGGAAGATCAAGACTTTAGAGCAGCTTCTGTCCTTACTAACGTAACGTTCCCATTGAAGTTGGAATAGCTTGAGCCAAATCCCAAAGTCCGAAGGGTGAAAATACACAAGTTGTCTGGAGCCAGGCTTACAGCTCAACACCAGCAGAAGGGGGTGGCTTGCACACCTTCCTATTCCAACTGTTCTTCTCCCTGGCTGAATACTTCTCCAAACCCTCTCCACCAAATCTGGCATTAGTTAGCCGGACCCTTCACTAAGCCAGTTCCACTCCTTAGATGTCAGAAAAACAACTTAGCAAAACGTGGAGAGTTTTTTGCTAGGATGGTGAGCTGAATCCCATCTGTGAGGTTCTCAATGGGTGCCAAAGCCAGCATAAAGCAGGGACCGGGACTGTGCTGTCGGGAGCAGCCGTGCGGAGGTGGGAGGGAAAGGAAAGGAGGAGGTGCAAGACTTCCCTTGTTGGAGCTACAAACTTGTCAGTTCAGCCTCTTGTCCAGCTTCACCCTCAGGCTGAATTCAGTGAATACCTCAAGCCAGCGTAAGCAATAATCCACCCTTTGCTCTACTGCTACCTTTGGTCCCTGTGCTGTTCCTTCATTTGCACCAGCACAAGCGTCAGTTCAGCCACTTGATAAACTATCCAACCAGAACAGATGCAGCTGAAAAGCAAGCATTTTTTTTCCCGGTGTTAAATGCCAGTCAGCTTTCTGACCTGTTTCACTATTAGGGCTGTCCCAGCAGAAGGGAGGAGGTGTGAGAGGGAAAACAGGAGCAAGTAGCCAGAGGAAAGGGAAAAGTGCATGGAGTCCTGCAGCAGTGCAGGATTACACCAGCTTAAAGTGCTCATTGAGTTGTAGTCTGAGATTCTTCTAATAACACATGCTCCCCAGAAACTGGCTACCTAGGGCTGTCCGACCCAAACTGGGCTTTGCTAGCTGTCCTCATAAGCCCTAGAGGAGTCACTGGTATGGACAGCAAAGACCCCTACCAGTGCTAGCTCCAGGATGTCTTCTCTAAGGCAAAAGGGAATCCAGAGGCACCTCTCCTAAGGAAGAACATAGACTGCCTCCCTGCTTCTGAAACGCTATATAAATCACGTTCCACCTGTTACAGTGGTAAACTTTTACTACTGGCTTCAAATATAAAGTCTGTTTAATACAAATCTTCAGTAGAGTTCTGAATTTCAGTATTACTTAACTACAATATGCAGAGGGATTCCTACCCAGGCTCTGAGTAGTGAATTGGGCTCCAGTTTCATTGAGAAGCTTCATGGGCTTCCAAGTCCATTTCTGCAGCCTCAGTCACATCTAAGCCCCTGGGTATGTTAGTGGTTGGTGTCCCTTCTTAGAGTAAGAATTTGGTTCTGTGGCTTTGGCAAAAAAATATGTTGAGTCTTGCTTTTATGTACTCTGATTGCTGAAGCTTCTGGTTTAGATTGAGCTAAATACAGTTTAATGGAAAAGTAACCAAATACTTCAGGAAAAGTATGTTTAGTATCCATTGTCTTTTCTTTAAGACTTCCCTGGACATCAGCTTTTCTGGTGCATATGATCCCATTAGGATATAAAAAATTGAAGTAAAGATAGAATGAAGTCAGATACAACAGTTTACTTCTGTAAACTGTGTACACAAAATTGATCTGGTGCATGTGGTACAAATTGTCTCCATGATATTCTATCATACTCTCATAGGGATCTTGACTTAAGCTGGTGAGCTTTAGGGCCCTTGGTTTGACCTCAAGAGAAGGTCTTTAATCTTCTGTGCAATGAAGGCTGTGCCTGAAGGTTTCTCTGACAAGAGAACTTACACAAAGCTTTCACTTTGCCATCTTGTGCTGCCTATGTCATGTCCTCTCCCTCAAAATTTAACATACAGCAGGAATACAAAAGCAAGTGGAAAAATGTGTTACATGTAGGGCCATAATTTGAAGCACATCAATACTGCAGTCAGACATGAGAGTGTAATTCTGCAGACACAACTGAGCAGGCTTTTTGGTGCAGGTACCTAGAGCCATGTAACTCAGTGCTGGATAATCACAAAAGCAGCTGGCTACCTTTCAGATATAGGACTGTAAGGATGGTGATTCTGAACTAAGTCTGAAATTTCACTTGCTCATAGGTAGCATTCTGAGTCCTCAGAGCTTAGGAAACAGAGACACAGAGAGAGCAACTGTATTAGATCCAAGTGTCCTAATTAGTTTAAATCCAATAATTATTTCTAATAGTTTTTCTATTCATTTCTAATTTAGATCAATTTTTTGTGAATAATTTGTTCTGTCACTAAGCGGATGTGCTATTTTCAGTACTTGAATATTTTGTGGCTGAAATAAATCAGTGCAAAGTTCCCAGGGGACATAAAAGTGCAGAGCTGATTCCTAATTTTCTCATATTAGTTCATTTGAAACTTACCCAAACATTTGCAAAAAGAACAGCTAAATTTCTCTTCTAACTATGTGTAGCACACTCATCACAGAGCTCCAGAGCTCTGCTGTGATCCATTTCCCTGTGCATACTTTTCCTTTCTTGATGGAACTTGCTATCACCAGCAAGATTTTGGGGCTGTTAAAATTGATTAAAAATGATGACAGAATACTTGTTAAAGTTGGGTTTTTTCCCCCTCTCCTACTTCTGATATGGGACTTCAAAAACATTCTGAGCTATGAGTCATATAGCTAAGATTGCACAAACCCGGCCCAAAGCTGAACATAAATGTATTAATTAATGAACACTGAGAGATGAAAATAATACACTTAAATAGGGGGGATATAAGGTGGAAATCTCTGCTTTGCTTGCCTTAAATTATACCATTGAATAATAAGATATATAGGCAATGTGTACACCTGAGAAGCCAGGAGGGAGTTTCTTAGGAAAAAAAAAAAAAAGGCAGAAAAATGGCTATACAGGATATTTTACACAGTATTCAAGCAACTGCTATACAAACACTCTTGCAGTTTCAAAACACTTGTGAAATATTTAGGCATCCAAAATTACTCCTTGAATATCCTTCCTGGTAAGTCCTGAGTTGTTACTGTTCCATGATGTTGATTTATGCCACTTTCCTTGTCATCTTTCACAAATATGACTAAATAGGGCTCCGTAAGTGGTGATGCCTCCGAGGCACAGCCAGGTATTACAGGAAGCCAATCTGATGACTCAGTAGTTGCTGCCTTTCCCTTGAAGTATCCCTGAGCCAACATTCATTTCCCCTAATGCCAAGACACTGTCAGAGGAGGTGCTGCACTTCAGATTAAATATACACTTGAGATAGTTTATTCATTAAGGCTAAACGTATCCCACAGTCCTTGTAATATTCAAAGTTAGAAATTTCCCTTTGCTCTTTTACCTTTCAGTTTAAGAAGACATCCTTTGCCTTTTTCCTTAACTCTTTCTTTTTGTGACATTTTGTCCCTCTAATACCAATGATTTAACTGTAGAAATGGTTGTATTTCACTAGTGTATGAAAGGTACCTCTGCATTGGTTTCAATATGACCTGTAGAGTCAAAAGAAGTATAGAAATATCACTATTGAGGCTGGCATTAATAGAGGGGGTCTGAAATGAACCTACTGGGTTGGACAATAATTTAATAGACGTTTCACCTGAAAGGTTAGGGAGTACTCTCTCCACTTAACTTGTAAGACTCCAAATGCTTCCTTACACCACACAGTATGCAATCCTTAGTGCAAAAGACCAAAAGCAAGAGAATATACAGTTCATCACGGGGAGAAATGAGCAAAGATTTTTACCAGTGTCCTAAAGGTCCTTCCAGCAGAAGGAATCTGTTAGGCAAAAATGTCCAGGTGATTTTTAAGTAGTGCATCATATGGGCTATAAAATGGAAAGAAAAAAAAAAAAAAGCACAACTCTTCTTATTACTTCAACCTGTGTGGAAAATTCCTTCTTCCTGCCAGATAGGGTGAGGGTTGTGATGCTGAGCATGAGACCAGCTGAGCCAGCGGAGGGAGGGGAGTGAATTTGGCTGGCTGAAGACCTGGGGCAGGAATCGCTGGGTTTGGGGGGGTAAGAGCGAGCAGATGGAGCAGGGCCATCAGGTTGGTGTTCAGGACATGGGGCTGGAGAGGCTGTGGCAGGTTAGGTCATGAAACAGGTTGGGTGAGGTGCCTTGGGAAGGAAAAGAACCCTGAGGATCAGTGTGGACCTGAGATTTCAGACCATAACCACTTCTCCGTTGACAGCTAATGTCTGCATGACATGTCCCTCCACACAGAGGACAACAACCCAGGATGGTAGGCAGTTTCTCTGCTGGCAAAAAGGAGAGGTCTTCGTCATGGATCTAAAAGTTACATATCTCTTAGGAACAAGCAGGCGTTAGTGTGATGATACATAGTGGAATATAGTTACAATTTTCTTTTAAACCTTGAAGGTAAACACGGGTAAATTTACACACATACACATAATGTTCAGAATGTATTACAAATTTTTCAGGAAGAAACACTCCAAAGTTAAGAAAAGCTGTTATTAAAGCTCTCCTGTGCTATCTTAATGTGATTCTTTTACATATTTGCAGTTTTGAATTGCAGAGATACAAGACATTTTTTTTCTAGTTACAATTTTCTAGTCACAAAAATTTTCAGTTGCCAAAAAACCCCTCAGTTGCATTAGAAAGGACAGATATTTGGGGTTTTTCTGGTGATTGTAGCTCTAGAATAGAAACTTGATTTGCAGGAAACAGAAGATGTGGGAAAAAAAAGGCATGTGACAGCAAAACTAAAAGGATTGCTTTTGTTGTGAAGGCTGCCCTGGGTAGCTGAGTTTTATCTCTGCTTTCAACCACTGAAACCTTTTCTGACACAAAGCGCATCACTTAAACAAAATTTCTCACATGCTTTGTTTTCCCCTTGTGTTCTGGGTTCTTGTCTTGAGACCTTGTGGTCTCATTTGCACAAGCGCTGAATGCTCAGCCACAGGGAGCTGAACACGGAGCTTATGAAGCGCTGTATAATCCCAAGCGTTCTGAAAAATGAAGTCTTAAGCATCTCAAGTTGGATGCCTATAATGTATGAATACTTCTGAATGTAATCTCTGCATGTATCAGAACATAATTTGCATTCTGAGAGCTGTATCATTCCCTTATAACATAAAATAAATTAGTTAACGTTTGTGCAGCTCTCAGACATTACAGCGATGAGCATCTTAGAAAACCTCATGAGGAAATTAATATTCGGTTCTCAGAGCGGGGTCTGAGCGACAAAGAGAAATGAAGTATTGAGTTAGCTGTTCATAAAATGTATTAAGGAATGTAAGGTCTTTTAAAATAAAAACATACCTGTGTTGATTTAATCAATGTTTGCATTGCATATCCACAAAAGAGAAAAATTAAAATCACAGAATCACAGAATCTTCATGGTTGGAAGGGACCTTTGAGATCATCGAGTCCAACCACAAAAAACCAAACAAACAAACAAAAAAAAACTAAACAAAAAAAACATGAAACCAACACACACACCCCCCACACCCACCCACAAACAGACACAACCCAACAATCTCGGGCACTAGAGCATGCCCTGAAGTGCCACGTCTACACGTTTCTTAAATACCTCCAGGGATGGTGACTCCACCACCTCCCTGGGCAGGCTGTTCCAGTGCCTGACCACTCTCTCAGTAAAGTCATTCTTCCTCATATCTAATCTAAACCTCCCGTGCCGCAACTTTAGACCTTTTCTTCTGGTCTTGTCATTATTCACTTGGGAGAAGAGGCCAACACCCACCTCTCTACAACCTCCTTTCAGGGAGTTGTAGAGAGCAACGAGGTCTCCCCTCAGCCTCCTCTTCTCCAAACTAAACATGCCCAGTTCCCTCAGCCTCTCCTCATAGGACTTGTTCTCTAGACCCCTCACCAGCTTGGTGGCTCTCCTCTGGACACACTCCAGCAGCTCAATGTCCTTCCTGTAGTGAGGGGCCCAGAACTGAACACAGCACTTGAGGTGAGGCCTCACTGGTGCTGAGTACAGGGGCACGATGGATTCCCTACTCCTGCTGGCCATGCTATTCCTGATTCCTCATTCCGCAATTCCAGGATGCTGTTGGCCTTCTTGGCCACCTGGGCACACTGCTGGCTCGTGTTAAGCTGGTTGTCCACCAACACCCCCAGGTCCTTTTCTGCTAGGCAGCTCTCCATATGTAACCAAATGGCATATGTAACCAGAATCCTGAAATTTCCTAATTTTTCTTTCTTGTTTTTGCTATCTTAAAACTTTTCTTTTAATGTAATATGCCTTAACTACCTATGACGATATACGAGGATAAAAAACGAAAAAGATATGTTTTCAGATTTGGACAATAACTTTCTTACTTTTAAAAATTTTACAGTACTAATCGCCAAACATGATCTACTGTGTTCTTAAAACAAATAGATCTGAAATTTATATTCCCGCAGTTTGGTAAGAGGGTAGGAAGAGCTTCTCTATACACAGCAGCTGGGTTTGGAGGTGCACACCTGCTTTCATAGAATCATAGAACCATTTAGGTTGGAAAAGACCTTTAAGATCATCGAGCCCAACCATAAACCTAACACTGCCAGGTCCACCACACTTTGCACCTGCACTCCTGCTTTCATAGAATCATAGAATCATTTAGGTTGGAAAAGACCTTTAAGATCATCGAGCCCAACCATAAACCTAACACTGCCAGGTCCACCACACTTTGCACCTGCACTCCCCTTCCAGTAGTTGTCATGGCAGATAAGGGACCGAACAGGTTCTGACCGTGTAAAACAGCGTAGCTTGACTTGGGAAAGCATGTTCAGACAGTTTTTGCCTGATTCAGAGTGGCTCAGAGTTGTCCTTGATGCCTGTGGGACAGAATGAAGCCATCAACAGATTTGGCTTGGCCTGGCAGATCAAGTAGGTTTCCTGTGGTTGTGATGACTGATTTCATTCATGGATGGACAAAAAAATTCTTTCTTAAAAAGGCGAATCCTCCTGAATATTCTGAAATCTGCTTTTTACGAGCAGCTGGTCTTGTATTAAATGTTTTAAATGTTTATTAATGTTGAACACACTGCACCTGATGTTCTGAGGACATATACTGGAAAATCAGGAGCTTATGATGAGTTACTACAGAGTCAGCAAATGTGGTAAAATGTGATATCCTCTTTTAGGTTAATCTTATGAATAGTACAGACCTCATACTGTTCACGCCACAGCAGCATTGTATATTTTATAATAACCCAGCCTTCAGTTGCCACACTGTCCTTCTCTGTAAACCAGAGGAAATGGCCCAGGAGTGTTACTCTCATTTTGTTTATTAATGGTCTATTTCTTATGCCATAGCCATCTCCAAACCACTTGAGTACCTCATAAGAAATTAAATTAAAGCAGTTAACCTGTCAAGAAATGTGGGGGGTAATCAAAGTGGAGATAACTTCAGTCCTCTTCACCTGAGCTTTTCATTACTCATCACAGGGAAGGGAAGGGAAGGAAAGGAAGAGGGGAAACATCACCCAAAACTGCCCGGGAAAGCCAACCTGATGGCATCTGTGTAATGGAAATGGGATCCAGCATATTGTAGATTAAGGTGTTGAGCTTTACTGAATATATTTATGCAAAACAATACTATATCAGCCTCACCTGGTCACAGCTAATTAGACTTGTAAAGGCACTTAGCAGCAGTTCTCCACCCTGAAGGTTATAAGCACATAAATGATGATCAGAAGCCTGGAGCACCTCTCCTATGAGGACAGGCTGAGAGAGTTGGGGTTGTTCAGCCTGGAGAAGAGAAGGTTCTGGGCAGACCTTATAGGCCCATCCAGTACCTAAAGGGAGCTACAGGAGAGATGGGGAGGGACTCCTGATCAGGGAGTGGAGCCATAGGACAAGGGGGAATAGTTTTAAACTGAAAGAGAGGAGACTTATGTTAGATCTTAGGAAGAAATTCTTTCCTGTGAGGGTGGTGAGGCACTGGAACAGGTTGCCCAGAGAAGCTGTGGCTGCCCCATCCCTGGAGGGGTTCAAGGCCAGGCTGGATGGGGCTTTGAGCAACCTGGTCTGGTGGGAGGTGTCCCTGCCCATGGCAGGGGGGTTGGAACTGGATGATCTTTAAGGTCCCTTCCAACTTGAACAATTCTATGATTCTATGAAATGTGAAGTGGTGGTGGTGCTGCTGAGTGTGTTTTTCAGGTGGGTGTAGCTCCAGCATGGCTGAAGACGAAATGTTTCTGAGATGTGCTGCTTGGGGAGTTAACTGGGCATAGTTTACAGTTATATATAGGTAAATGGTGCATCTGTAAGGAAATAGTGCCAGTCAATTATGTTGACAAAATACAAAAGATGGTTTAAGGTAGACAAATTAATTTCTTATTCATGCTGTGGAGTATGAGTTTAGGCTTGCACTGGGGTAGGACACTGGAGAACCCAGAAGAGATATGGATACTTTCATCTCTTAAGAGTGCACTGTAGGGTCAGGTTCATACCCACAAGAGCTGGAATAGTGGGCTATTTTTTAATGTAATTAAAATTCCTTTTACTGAAAGACTGTTAAGCGGTCAGGTTTAGCCTTTACCTGTTTGGTTTTGAAAAATATCAAAACATCTGATCAATATATCTGCTGTTTAATTTGATGATTTTTTTCTTATGTGTTTTCCTGTTAATATTTAAATATTATTTAATAATATTTGCTTATTTAATTACTGTGCAATTCTGGAATCTCCATTAACAGAGCTAAATCATTATTTACGAATGACTCACAGCTGCCTCAAAAACAGTGTTTAAGTCAGCAATTTGGACTTAACTGGCATCAGTAGGATAGTGTAAAACTGTAAATAATAAATCTGTTTTATTGGTATGTATTTAGAGCAGCAATGAATATTGGATTTGTAATTTCCTACAGTTCTTAAGGGACTTCTGCAGGGAAAACTCCTTTTCTGAACTCTCTGCACTTGTCTATTCCCAGAAGAACAAATCTTACCGATATCAAGGGGTTTTTTTATTATTGATCTGCTCAGTATAAAGTCCTCTTTCATCCTCACATTTTATTTTTCTGTCTTTTTTGCTTTCATCTGGCTTTGTGTTTAGTACACGGTGTGGACTGCCCTGTGGGTCACCTGGAATGTTTTCATTATCTGCTTCTATTTGGAAGTAGGCGGACTTTCAAAGGTAGGTCACTTATCCTTCTTCAGGCTTATGGGAGGGTGTTTTAACAGCAGGACTCTCAGGTTTTAGAAGGCTGAAACCAGAGAGGGAAAATGTGGTTGTTTGAACACACAATTTGATCTTCGGAGTTCCCCTCCAACAAGAACTCGAGTGTTTGAACTTTTCTCCAATAGTAAATAGTCATGGGTTTGAAGTGCGTAAACACAGTAAGTCTGAATTACAGTTGCCTTCTGAAGTACCATCTGGGGGGGAAAAAGATAAAAATACTATTCAGTAGAAAAATTGAGGTTCTTGCTGTTTGTTGAAAAACAGACAATAGCATTTTGGTTGAAATTTCAAGTGTGTATGAAAAATATATCTGAATTTCCAAGACTACTTTGAAAGCAGCTAAGAAAATTACTAAGAAGGTTAATGTAATAACTTGTTGAGTAAATTGGTCTCATGATGAGAATGTTAATTCTTTATAAAAAGGAACAAATGGCAAATGATGGTGGTTTTTTTTTACATCTGAATAAAACCTTCCTGTATAACACACTCGATGCTCTAGATTACCAATTCCTTATTCAAACCTCTGATTAGAGCAGAAATATTTGTTGGAAGTATCGAGATACATGTTGTTTTCATACAAGGTAGCACTTATGTTAGCTATAGGTTGATCTTTGTTTACCACATTCATACTTAAATGACTCCAGGCGCAGTTGTACCCATAGCACATACTGATCCCGGTATTATTAATAGGGTATATGTTCCCATTATTGGCTGTAGATTTAGCGATATGAACCACATCCCTGCTAATTCATGCAGTGCTTTTAGAGAATTGTGAGCTCCACTCAGTCCAGATGGGAACATGTGTGACCTACATACTTTTTGGGGTTCAGCATTAATTCATTCATTCAGCTTTTGGCTGACAACAAACAAAAAGCTGGTGAAACTGATTTAATAAGAAATAAAATTGAATTTACTCAGTAAAAATTCCATTAAAATTAAAGCTTTCAAGGATAGATTCCTTTGGTGATAAAATTCCATAATGAAAAGCTACAACAGTTTATTTTTTCTCCAAATATGATGTAGTTCACCAGAAGTCATAGGCTTAATGAGGAAATTAGTGCACTTCATAGACAATAAAAATAAATGATCTTATTGGTATGTTCTGACTTAAAAAAATCTATTAGATGAACAGAAGAGCAACACATGGAAGTGATGACTGCCCAAAGTAATTGTTCATTTTCATGATAAATAGAGTTTGTATTTTTTCAATCAGTGGGTGATGACTGGTTTTATAGTGACTGTTATATTTTTATGGATAATTAGTGGTTTTTATCGAAGTGCTTAGGAAGTGAAGCGAAACTTTTAGTCTGACCCCCAACTTTCTGAAAATTTGAGTTGTCTATCCATTGATTGCAAAGGAGTCTGAACATATACTTAGTGTGAGGGGATTATAAACCAGCAGGTATGAATTGAAGTCTTGTATCTTCCAGTTTCATCACTGTGTTTCACTTTTAGGTTGTTTTACTTAACTTATACGGCAAATCACAATGCAGAGAAATAGTAGCAGGAATATTACTCAACAGTTGAGAAAAACCCCTTTTATTAGTATATACATTGCTTCATCTCTTAATTTTGGTGGAATTTTTATCCTGTGGTTTATAATTACAGCACTTGAAAAGTAGTTTCTCAACAAGGTGTTAGATACAAAATTATTTTATTATTATGTTTAATGCTGTTTCTGAAAACTATGCTAGAGATGATGCAGTCATCAAGAGACTGAGGTCTTTTTGCACCACATGCATAAAATCCTGGGTATTTACAAATTGATGGGTATTTGACACTGACTTAATTGAGACCCACATTTTACCCATCATTCTAGCTTAAAAATTTCATTACTGCTTTCCATGAATATGTTCCTGTGCTGTCAGGCATGACAGAAAGGTGCTGTTATCAAGGTACGTTAGTGTGGTTGGGAAATCAAACACCATCAGCAGCTTTTCAAGGATGGGCCATTTTCTCAGGGTTGAAATCTTGGCAGGGAATATTCACCTTTTTTCTTGCTATTGTGCTATTTTTCCATTTAAAAACAGGTTTTGTTTCTGGAATGAATGCAGATTGATTATAGTTTTTAACTTCTGTCGAAATACTATCGGGGAAAACTATGATGCTGTCTGGCACCTGACTAATTTCTGTTTTTTGTTTGTTTTTAAGAACTATCATGCTTATATTCACTCTGACCAGAATCAGAGTTAGCTGTGAATTAGTCCTGTGAATTTATTATGTCTTCTCTCATGAATAGTATCAGAAAATATAACTTGGTGCAATGTTAAATGGTAATTCTCATACAATGTCTTCACATAGAATACACATACAACATGGACAGACTTTTCAAATGTCCTAATAAAAAACCCTCACTGCTGAAATTTTGCTCAGATCTTATTCTTGTGGCAGAAAGCAGGATCTCCTTTGAATACTCTCTGTTTGAATTCTACCAAGAAGTTCCACTACTTTTAATGGAACATTGAATAAGCAGGATGTAGGAAATGTAGGCCTGTTCTTTGCTATGAGAATTTAAAGGAAATATTTTTCCTTCAATTATAATGCATAATGTTCAGATTTCCTGGTAAACTGACTTCATTTTTTTTTTTAAAGGAACAGCTTGTTATTTAAAGTTTATGGATCTAGTACACCAAGATCTTTAAACCTTTCTTGATAAGGAGTGATGAAAACTTACCACCTACCCTCCCAGCATCAAACATAATCTTTGTGACTTGATCTTTTCCATTATTTCAGAATTTCTTCATAAGCGTCATAGAAAGTATATTTTTAATTGAAAATACATTTCACGTTTTAAAGTAATGTGCCAAAACAAACAAATAAATAAAAAAGGGACATTTTCATATGTACCCCAATTCACACCAAAGTTTGTTTTTTAATCTGGAGGGCCAAACTGATGAATCTGAGGGGAGGAAGCTGGTGAGGAGGGGTAGGTTGAGAACTGGAAGACTGTATGTATGGCTGTAGGCTTGTTGTTGAAGAATTCACTTGGGTTTCAATCGCTGCTCCAACTATTATAATATTATTTTGTATAAAGATGGAAAGCTTCACAGAAGAGCTTTCTCTGAAAGCACCTCTCTAATAACTACAGTATGGTAATTAGGGCATATTCCTTTCTCCTGGGAAAAGGATGAGATGGATTCAAGTTGTCCCGGGTGTGAAAGGGAAACAAACCTGACTGTCCCACAGCTGGGTGTTGTAAGGAGAAAGCTAATGAGTAAAGCTTTCCTTTCTAACAACCTTATAAACAATGTATAAGTGAAGGTCCTTTTTCACTTATGTTACAGATGTGCAAATAAAATTTTAATGCTTTTTCAGGACAAAAGAAATTGGTCTTGATCAGAAATAAAATAAATATAAACATATGATTCTTTACATTAATTTTGTTTTTTAATTCTTCCTTTCATTTCTGATTTTAGCAGTGAAAAAATTGCCAGTATGAAAGTTAAATTTGCTTGTATTTTTCTTTTACTACTTTTATGAAATTGAAAGCATAATTTTTGGTGTTAACCACTCTGTATGAGAGAAACAAAACTGCTATTATAACATGACCTTTTAATCCTCCACTGCAGGATGACAGATTGCTACATGCATATATGAGCTCATTAGCTGTTTAGATCTTATTCTACGTCTTGAAATGGAAATGTGTTCTAATTGCCAAATTCAAGAGTATAGACCATTTTAAACATATAGACATAAACACAAATCTCAAGGAATAAGAGACAAAAAAAGAAATTCTCTAAAGCACATTTGTTATAATATGCTTACCTGATGCAATACCAGTAGCTGTTATTTTGAATTTTTGTATGTTCTTAAATATGGACAAGAGAACTTCTAAAATGTATAAGCCGACCCTCCATCCCCAGCAATGCATTCTTTCATGTACTTCTTACTTTACAAAGAAGACCTCATTTATTTAGTGTGCACTGTTAATATTTCTATCATTTTTGTGCCTCCAGTACTTGAGATGTAGTATGAAAATAGTTGAGTTTGTTTGTATTTATCATGCATTCTGCCAACTGATACTCCTTGATAAGCCATTTTTCTACTCCTTTTTTTTATTGTGGGTTATAGTGACATTTGTTTACACATGTTACTGCCTGTACTCAGTAAATGTATAACCTCTCTCCAGTACTGCACACTCCTTTCCTGTTGTTTGATACACCTTACCTAAGCAGCTGGGCAATGTTAATAGGCTCTTTTCTTTTTCTATGATGTTTCTGTTTGTTCTGCTTGGTTTTTCTGCAGATGTTTCTTGAGCATGAACTTTGCTTCATCTTGGATTATTTTAAGTTTAGCTCTCAAAGTTGAGCTCTCTGTCAACTGACTCTTAATTGCTTTTGGTCAAGAATTTAAATGACAAACACTCATATATTCATTAGGAAACCACCTCTAAAACAGCTTATGTTTAGTATCTGGTCCTTAGTTTTAGGTATTGAATGTGGGTGAATGTGAACTCTAATGTGCCTGTGACACAAGTTTCATTAACCTTTTCCCTGAAGCCACAGGAAATTTTGCATATTGTAATTAATAAAACAACCTTTACCTTTCCCATAGTGTGTTTTTTTTCCTGATAATATTTACTTTTATCAATGAAAGTTCAAAGTCTCTAGGGCTCCCAGCCAACTTTACTAAGCTGGAAACAGAACAATAGACTAAATTTTTATATGGATCCATAGTTGGAGGTAAGGATTATAACTTAAAATTGATGGCTTATTCTGGCCAACAACAAAATGGGCTAATAAATTACTTAGTAAAACACTGTGGAAATGGAAACCTAACACTCTTTTTCTAAACAAAATATTGTAAATCAGAATGGGGGCTAATCAAGTGGATTTTATCCTGGCTGCTTCTGGAATCCAATTTATTCCATCTGGTGCATGTCACTCAATCCTTAATTGTTGTACAATTATATCTAATGATCTATGATCCAAATGGAGTAAGTTAAGCTCAAAACCAATGGTATTTTGTAATTAATAGAGATGTGAAGGTATATTCTGGGGATTGTGTCTATTTTTTTTTTAATGTGAAGCGAGAGCATAAGCATTGCTTAAATTTTGGCTAACAATATTAAAAAAAAAGTGATTCTTACTTTAAGTTGAGCTGATAAAAGGGAGAAAAAAAGACAACTATTTTGGTGTAACTAACATCATAATTAGCTCTATGTCATAGCCCACTCCAAAAAGCTTGTGGACAAAGTTTGCAGCATCCATAGGAGAGCAGTAAAAAGTGATAAACTTAAAAAATAAAACCTATATGGAAAATCAGCAGGTGGAAGGTAGAGGTTTTCCTTTCTCTAAATAGAAGAGTGAAGGTAGGGAATAGTACATCTACTCACATGCAAGTGATTTTTACGTGAAGGAAAGCAATCAGATTTTTTCATATTCACTGGGAAGAAGGGGAAGAAATACTTTGCTGAGCATGTGGCAAAGAAGATTTGGTTGGAGATCAGGAAAAGCTATTTAATAAGGGCACTCAATAGGATCTAAAGCTGTTAACGCCTTATTGCTGGATATTTTGAAAAATGAATTAAAGGAATACTGAAGCGAGGTGATCTAGGTAATTCTTCTGCCCCCCTCCATTTTTAATCTATCAAAATAAGTCTCTGTCAAGATGAAAACCCAAGTTAGTGTCCATGGATGGTTTAGGATAGGAGTGCTTAAAAAAAATAGAAATAGAAATGTGAGTACAAGATGAAGACTCAAAACTTCACCTTAAAATCATAGAATGGTTTTGGTTGGAAGGGACCTCAAAGATCTCCCACTCAACCAGGTTGCTCAAAGCCCCATCCAGCCTGGCCTTGAACACCTCCAGGGATGGGGCAGCCACAACTTCTCTGGGCAACCCGTTCCAGTTTCTTACTACCCTCACATCCTCTTCCTCCAACTAAGAGTCTTATTTACTTTGGCAGGAGCAATGTTCCAGCTGGGGGACTTGAGGTGTCTCTTGCTTCTCCTCCCAGCCAGTGTGTGAGACACAGAAAATGGGGGACCCCAGTGGAGGCTCCAGGGTGGCTGACAACAGTTCTTGAGTGTGTGTAGGTGAGGTTTCGGTGTTCAGCTGTGTGACACCAAGTCAGAGGCAATGCTGTCATTGCTGTTCACTCCTGATAGAGGTTAGGCATCTGTTACGGGTAAGACTCATGTGCTTTCTGTTCTGCTGATGGATTTTTAATTGAACACAAATCATTGCCTTTCACAACAACACATCCTTCACTGAGGACAATGTGAGAGTGATTATGGTATATTTCTTCGCTGCTGGACATGGTGCATGCGTTCATGTCTATCTCAGCTGAGAATTTCTTTCCACACACCTCTGACGCACATAAGTTGCTTCTGGTCAACATCTCTCTTGGGCCTTGGAGACAATGTGCCCACTACCTTCTTATTCTCCCCACTGCCATATGTCCATTTGCTTCAGCTGGTGCCATCAGCTGCCACTAGTTGTGATATGCAAAATAATGGATCATGCTAAAGCAGTGGCAGTAGCTGTAGGCATTCAGCAATTTCTAGACATTACAAATGACTAGTGTTATAGCAGTAGTTAAATATAATCTCTTCCTGGGGTATGCCCTAATAAAATTCAACTTGCAGAAATTAAACCTACTAGAAAAATTGGTTTTGTTTCTTTGAGATTTGGACCCTCTTGCCTCCTCCTCCTTCCCCAATTTTGGTATTATTATATTTGATATTGTTGCTTTAAAAGTAGTGTTCCAGAATCTTGGAATGAATGAGGAATGCTAATTAAACACTATTTAAGTAAATAGAATTAAACTAATATAAAGGCTAAGAAAAACGGACCTTGTGTAACTTAATTGTGTCATGTAATCCATTTAATTTCTTTGGCTTTCACTTTTCTTTGAACCAGCCCTCAGAAGTAACAGTTTTGTTTCTTGTTTGTGGTTTTGTGTTTTAAATGAAAAAAAAAAAAAAGCAACACACCAAGTTCTTGGAACCAGTTGCCTCCTTTTTGTTATTCTTGTGCCCCTTCCTACTACAGAGGTTCCACTGAAATGTGTTTGTTAAAATATGAACTTTTAATATGACTTTCCTTATGCAAGTTGCTCCTCCTATCCTGCTGCTCTCTCACCATAAAGAGAAATAATCTCCAGGTTCAATTGGATTTAATACTTTTCCATAATGTTCTGTTCAAACAGCAACCTTTTGAATTTTTAATTACTTTGGCAATAAACCTGGAAACCAATTTACTGTGAAGTTATGCAGTGTAATATTGAACAGAAACAACGTTTCAGCACGTAAAAATAATAGCTCTGGCCTTGGCTGGTATTAGGTACTGTACATCATAGATTTCGTGTGGTGGTGGTGGTGTGCCTTTACACGGTATTTGCAAACTGTATTTTTTGATGTTGTGTTAGGCTGACTTCAGTGTGTGCAGGAGCAGAAACAGAGATAGTTTCTGTTTAAATACAATGACCGTTTCCATGAAAAGTTGGAAAACAATTAGCCACGAACCATGAAGTGATAACAGTGAAGCTATGGAAAAAATGCATCATCTTTTTATTTGCAACTTACATTTTTCAGCAAGTAAAAAGAGAATAACTGCACATTTGTGCTTGCCATTTGAAAGCAAAACTAAAGAGTGCTTAAGATGTCTGAATACATGCTCTCTAAAAAAAACAAAAAGGCAAATTGAACACTAGAAAAGTATGTGTTAGTACTCCAATACTGAAGTCATCCACATTCCTCCAATTCAAAATTTTCAACCATGAACTAGCCTCAAAGACTTCTATTTTAGCTGAAGAGAGACTTTTTTGTGTTTACTTTTTCATGTTCCAGATTTCATGTAACCAATGTAATTTGTTATTCAGTCTGCTTCATTCTACTGTGTGAAGCTGTAGCATCACGTAAGTTTTAATGAAATATATGCTTACCCTTGGAAGGAGAATTAACATTCAGCAAGCTTGGTGGCACAATTTGAGCATAAGGTCATTCTGGAAAAAAAATTGTGTGGAACAAATGGGACACAGATAAATGCCACAGAAAGTGCAGAATGTGTCATTCTGATGTTAATTAGTTTGTTTAGGTGATACGATCACATTGCTGAACAACTTAATCAGGAGTACATTCCAGATGGTGCAAAAATTGAATTTCATATCCTTTCAGGTGACATTTACAGTGGTTCATAATATTATATACAATCAGCACCATTAAAAGGTTTTTTCAAGCAGAATGTGTGTTCTTTTATAACCCCTTGATGCTAAATTCTAAGGTTGGTATTTGGAGTGTAGGCCACCATCATCTTCACTGGTTTAAGTAACTAAGATTATATCTCTGTGGCTTTTTTTTTACTAAATAATCCATTTGATATCCATGGCTGATTGGCTTTGGGAATGATGGGTGTGATATGTACAGTAAGCTAACTGCTACACAGCGAAACTTAATAATACAAGCATTACATTCATATATATTTGAGTTCATTAACTTAATTTCTAGGATCTTGCAGATGCTAAAATTCAGCCTCACAGGGAAGAGGTAAGTAGTTCAAGTAGCCTGCAAAATTTCTCCAAAGACCCCTTTGGATATGAAAAAGAAATAAGGCTGTAGTCCCAGTCTGAATGGGTCCTCCTATGCAGGAGTGCATGCTGGAATGGCTGGTGGTGCAGAGAGGGTAAATCCCTGAGTACCTATAATAAATATGTGCCTGAAGCCCATAGCAAAATTTGAAAAAGGATTGGGTATTTAGATGTAGAATAAAAACACATAGAGTAAGGAATCAGAGTATATAAGGGCAGGAATGACCATCTAGTCGTCTATTCTGACCTCATGTCTCGAAAAAAGTCGAATTGATTAGTTTTTTCGTGGAGTGAGGAAGGAAGATTTCTCTGAATCCTGGTTTGGTTATAAGCAAGTATGGCAAATCTCTCTGCAGATAAGGGTAAACCCAGGTTTCATTGCTCAGGGTAATATTTTTATCTACTTATTGACAATTTGGTGTATTTTGTGGTGATTGTTGTGCCGTTTTGTAGAAAAAGGGAAGACTGTTGCTGAAACTTTTATTTTCTTCTTCATAAATGTGATGTCCTGCTGGTAAAACTGCAGTGAAAGATATTTGATTATTTCTTTAATAATAGTCTTGTTTACACATTGGATCAACTGCTTCTGCTCTCTGTTCAGCGACTTCTAATTACTGACAAGAGTGACTGCTGTGTAATGATTTTGACCCTTACGTAAGGCAGTATATTTATTTTAACACTGGTACGGGCTCTATTTATTGCCTGCTAAGGTCAAATTGATGGGTTTCGCTAATAATTTCTATATACTGTTTTTTTGTTGTAGTGTATTTTTAGTTCCTACGCTGGCCAAGTAAGAGGTTCTTCCTATTTATGGGGAAGTCTCTCATTTCATCAGTCTTCTAATAAATATTTACATTCAGTTGATGTTGCTTTAAGACAATTTTACTATTTTGAAGGGAATTTTGCACTGATTCTGAAGTTTTTGAGGTGGGTTTTTTTTCTTCCATTTGAAGACAATGGAAGAAAATGGAATTTTGCTTGGAAGAAAATGGAATTTTAAATAAGTTTTTTGTAATAATTTACACATAAGACAGTGTAGACATCGATGAGTGTACAGAGGATTTATTGTTGGTGATAGTACAATCTGCAAAAGTTCTTCCTGGAAATGATGATACTGAATTGCGTGGGATTCTTAAGTATCCCACATGCTTCTTATGGGACTTGATAATAATGTGACTTCAGGTTATCATAGAATCATTTGAGTTGGAAAAGCATTTAAGATCATCAAGTCCAACTGCAAACTTAACGCTGCCAAGTCCACCACTAAACCATGTCCCTAAATGCCTCATCTACATGTCTTTTAAATACCTTCCGGGATGGGGATTCAACCACTTCCCTGGGCAGCCTGTTCCAATGCTTGGCAACCCTGTCAGTGAAGAAATTTTCCCTGATATCCAACCTAAACCTCCCCTGGTGCGACTTGAGGATGTTTCCTCTTGTCCTATCACTTCTTACTTGAGAGAAGAGACCAACCCCGACCTCGCTACACCCTCCTTTCAGGTAGTTGTAGAGAGCGATAAGGTCTCCTCTCCAGCCTCCTTTTCCCCAGGCTGAACAACCCCAGTCCCCTCCTCTGCTAAACCTTTCACCAGCTTCTTTGCTCTTCTCTGGACATGCTCCAGCACTTTTAGTGTCTTTTAGCGAGGGGCCCAAAACTGGACACAGTACTTGAGGTGCGGCCTCACCAGTGCCAAGTACAGGGGGACGATCACTTCCCTAGTCCTGCTGGCCATGCTATTCCTGATACAGGTCAGGATGTTGTTGGCCACCTTTGACACCTGGGCACACTACTGGCTCTTATTCGGCTGGCTGTCAGCCAACACCCACAGGTCCTTTTCCATTGAGCCACTCTTCCCCAGGCCTGTTGCACTGCATGGGGTTGTTGTGACCCAAATGCAGGACCTGGCACTTGGCCTTGTTCAACCTCATACAAATGGCCTTGGACCATCGATCCAGCCTGTCCAGATCCCTCTGTAGATATTATGTAGATAGATGTGTTAACATGGGCCTATCTTTGACCTGCAAAAGAAATACAAGAAGCTGGAGACTGATCATCATCTCTAGATGTCATCCAGGTGACTGTACTTGCATCCTTTAGGATTCACAAACTCTACCTAATTTAGAGGAAAGGCAAAGGAGGATACAAGTTTGTTTTACTTTTCATAGATCTGCATTTGACAACCAAGGAGATTCTTAATATCTATATAGAGCCTGTGTATCCACAGAGATTTTCTGGTTCTTTAGTCTTTTCTAGTATGTTGGCATGAGGCATAGTCTTGAACCTTCCGAGTTAGTAACTTTCAGAAGGGTACCTGGGAGAATTTTTTGCCATTCAGCTTCCATTGACTGGTTCTTTCTTGGCACACAATAAGGTGGACTATAGGGCAGCGTCCCTGCCTTACTCCCACTATTCACTTCTTTTGAAGGCTTCAGCAAACAAAAAATCTCCAGTTAGTTCAATAGCATACTGTGGGTAAGCCTTAAATATATTATCACCTTGTCTGTTTTGATAGTCTTTTCTTTTGTAGAATGTTTAATGTTCCTGTTTTGTTCATCTGTCTTAGAGGAAGGCTTTTCATTCTGTAGGTCACAGGAAGTAGTCTCTTAATCTTTGCAGTTCAAATCTTGGAGCAAGTTTATCTCCTGAATTTGGCTTCCGTGTAATAATTTATTTAACCTCCATAAGGTGAATGGGTTTTGAGAACTCTTCTTCAATGCACAAGGGAATTGCAGGTATTGTTCCTTGTCTAGATTATTATACTCTCTTTTTTTTTCCTTTTTCAGCTGTCCTTCAGGGAAATTCCTTGCTCGTGTTGATGATGTGACTGAGTTTATTATTCATGAGTATCAGCACTCCTTTGAGCAGGCTTCTTCAGTTTGGATTAATGTGGAAAGAGTGAGAGAATCCTACTGAGGATTTGGCTGCCCTCCTGCCCTCTGCTTTGCTAGGATGTTTATTGTCAGAGTGGCTTTACTACTCCAGGAATAATTTTGGGTCTTTTTGACCTATTCAGTCAAACGGGGAAGGCAGAAATGTTGGAAGAGAAGTCACAGTGATGGCAACTGTGTTTGCATCAGACTGTCTTCCAAGGGCAAATGCTGTTTATGAATAATTTGATTGTCTCTGTGTTATAGCAGCATTGCGTTTTGTATGCTTAGATTCCCTCTCCGCTTATATCTTTAGAGAACATGTATAAGTTTTCTAAGATGTTGTTTTGGAAGAGCTTTTCCATTGCAGGGGAAGAATATATTATACCTGTCTGCTGAGAACTGCTGCTCTGTGTTAATGTTATGGATCTTACTTCTGCGCGCTTAGAAGCAGCGTCTGTCTGTGTCTTTCTTTGGTGGTGGGTTGTGGGGTTTTTTCCTTTCCCTCCTCCTTTGGTAGAGACTCAGGTTTGATTCGTGAGTTTTGGCTGAACATTTTCGCCGTTTATCTCAAAGATGTTTGAAGGCTTGGACACTATTTTTTTTTTTGATGCTAAGACAGTTTGAACTCCCTGAGGTGCCTGCTGGCCCCTCTGTCTGGTTCTGCTGCGATGGGAATAGGTGTTATTGCTAAAACCCAGATTACTTCTTTGCAGCAGATATAACACAGTTGATTTATTTTATCTTCATTTTCTGTGAATTATGGATGATATTTTTACTTTTTAGTTTTATTTTTGTTCAGTTCAGTAGTTTTCCTCGGTTTGATCAGAAGTGACCAAGCTACTGGCCAACTTTCTTGTGGCCAATATTGCCAGGGCAGGTGCTGTTCCTTTTGAGCCACCCCATCTTTACTAAATTAATGTTCCTTTCTCTTTACCCATCGCTTAGGCATTCACAAGTGCTTCTTACTTTTTCCACTTCAAAGGTTGGATAAAAGACCAAATTCAGTGAGGAAAAAAACCATGCACGTGTCCAGCTGTGAAGAAACTGATTTCCACTGAATCTTCATTTCAAATATACTTGTACGTTGTTTAACTTCAGAGTTGTTCACGCTGTTTTGGGACTATTTTCATATGCTTCACATCTATCCTAAGTTGCAACTATGATTTGCTTCAGGGTATCGTCTGTCCTTATGTCTTGTTTTTCACACGAGCTAGCTATTTTTGTTGTTAAATGTTGTAGACATGTAGACACTGTGTATACCCTGCAAACATTAGCACAGTCAGTATAAATGGTTAGTTTGGAAAAGCCAGTGATATACGTTTCTTACTGATCACTTTTTAATCTTATTTCTTAATATTTTTATCTTTTTTAGGGTTAGTTTGTATATATTTTACTCTAATGAATAAATTGACTACCTGATGATTAGCTAAAAATATACTTTATGTTCTGGTTTTAAAACTGCAATTTCCTATAAGAATTTAAATGATCTTGTGGTATCATTTTCTTTGAAATCTTCTTGCTTCACTCTGATAAAATATGCTAATATTTGTGAAAAAGTCTACATCTTAAAATGTGCTTTGGAAACAAATTTACCTAGCTTTAATACATAAAGTAACCAAATGGTTTTAAGAGGTTGTTAGAGAGTTTTAAAATGTTCCTAGATGTTAGCAATGTCATCGGTATCCTAGGACTTCTTCATTCCTACATGTCTAAGATTGCTTTTTAGATTTGTAACTAGCCAGCTTGCTTAAACATTCCAAGATCATTTTAACTTTTATCCAAATATTTTATTCTCTAGGATGTAGCTTCCAATTCTGTTGCTTTACGTGTATTTCCTGCTTCCAGGCTATATCACTTGGCTTGTGCCTGTAATTTAATGGATTCCGTTTCGCTGATCCCAGCTTACCAAGTAGTCCAGATGGCCCTGTGCAGATGCCTGCCTTTTCATTATTTACCCTCCTCCCTCTCTTTGTGTCATCTGCAAATATATCCACTACAAGCAGTGATTTTATATTTACTTCTAGATCACTGATGAAAAAGTTGAATAACATCAGACCTTACCGCAATCCCAAGGGAGTCTTGGTAGAAACACTCTTATTCAGCTATGATTTCCCATTGATAACTATGTTAATTTGCTAGTTTTCAGTCTATTTAATTTTCAGTCCATTAAAAATGTACTGTCATTCTAATTTTTTCAATAAGAATGTTTTGTGAATGCTTTATAGAGGTCTAAGTATATTATCTTCCTGCAGATGCTTCTATCAACTCCACTTTTAACCTATTGAAGTCATGAAATCAAGTTTAACAGGTGCTAATATCTTATTAAATCTTATTGATTGGCATCAATTGTACTGCTTTTGTTGGTTCTCAAGCATCTGTTTTTAAGTCATCTTTCCCTCAATTACTTTGAGACTGATGCTAGACTGCCTGTCCTTGACCCATTGCATGCGCATGTTATGAAATTTACATAAGCTTTAAGATTCTTCAGTCTCATGAAGTTCCCAAGATTTATTAAAAATTAACTTCTTTACATTCATGGGTCTCAACATCCAATGCTTTTGTGTGGTTGCAAGTTGTCCAAGCCTAAAGACTGAATTAGATTTATAAATCTGTAGATCATTCACTAGTGGCTTAGAAAGTGCTTCTTCCTCCTCTTTTCATTCGATTCTTTACTAAATAAAGAACAGAAACAGTTATTAAAGATGTCTACCTTTTCTGCCTCTATAAAAAATTCACAGCCTTCATCTATTAGTAGGTCTAGGTCATCTCTATAATTTCTTCTGTTCCTAATAAACTTAATGAACAATTTCTTACCACCTTTAATCTTGCTAGCATGGATTCTACCTGACATATTTTTTTT